>JADLZK010012754.1:0-125242 GCA_015847255.1 Hyparrhenia diplandra
ATATAAACTGGAAACCACATTTTGGAGCTTCCCATTCATATATTATCATCAAAAGCGAGCACAAAAGATCGTGTACAACAACAACAAAAATGGTGTTATCTAGTTCAGGTAGAGCAAAATCTGGTTGCATGAAACCTGAAAACCCACTAACAGCTCCCATCTGATCGAGCTCTTCCCTGATGGCATGAGGCTGGCTGACGCTGTCTGTCCAGCCCTGAAAAACACCTGCTCATCAGGAGAGCTAAGCTCATGGTCCAACTCTGTTTTCAGCATCTTGTCTTGCTCTGTTGTAAGTAGATACAAATCTGATGGCTGTTTAATTGTGATCATGCCGTGTCTCTGCCATCAGTGCTGCTCCGTCTTGATGCCTGTCAGGAAGGAACCAATCATGCAATTTGCAGTTGGTCATGGCAATTTCATAGAAATCCAACCAACCAGTGTGTGCATCAGTTCAGTAGGCACCTTTCTTGAACCATGACCGGCGACCAGCTTGCCGGATCTGCTGCTCGTGGTTGTGCAGGAGCTCGTCGATGCGCCGGGGCTGTGATAGAAGCGGCCCTGAGTAGTCCACCCTGTTCACCCTGCCCTTGCACATCTGAAAACAATAACAAAATCCCAAGATCATGCATCAGATCAAGAAACAAAATTCACTGGCAATAAAACAATTAAAGAGTCAACACAGCAAATCTGCAATGCTTGTGAGTTGTGAGCAGTGAGAGTGATACCATTCCAGTCTTGAGCTGCTTGGCATCAAGTGTCTGCCTGAACCTGTTGTTGTAAGCTTCAGAGGCGCTGAAGGCGTCAGCGACCTGTGCCCACTGCTTGATCATCTCCTGCTTCTCCACCTCGTATGGTGCCGCCACTGCTGGTTCTGCGGCGGCGGCGGTGGTGGTGGTGGTGGTGGTTCTTGCTCCGTCTCCTCCTCCGTTGTTGTTGTTGTTGGTCCCTGGCACCCTGGAGCCGCTCCACTTCGTCACAGCGGCAGTAGTGGCGTCAGGCCGGGGCTTCTTGGCCCAGGCGAAGCCGGTGGACGCCGCGAGCTGCACGGGGCCGGACAGGGAGGCCGTCGGCGACACACGGCGGCTCCTTGAAGCTGCTGGACATGGTCCTGGCGCACGGCGCCGCGCCGTCGCCGTCGTGCCGCTTGCTGATCGCCGGCACGGGCTCCAGGTCCACGAACAGCCGCGACTCGCCGCCATCGTTCTTCCTCGCCACCGCCGCGCCGTTCTCGGCCACAACGGGCAGCGATTCCTGCGCAGGCAGCAATGTGGTCAGGTCGGTGAACACTGAACAGAACACGCCGGCAGGCGTGTCAGTCTCCGACGGCGGCGCGGCGCACCCACCTCGGCGTGGACGTGGCTCTGGTTCGTGTCCTGCAGCTGCATGCTCTTGTGCCCCCTCGACAGCCGCCTCGCCGTCCTTCTAGATTCTTCCCGGAACTTGGCGTCCATCTCCTTGTTGGGAACGTACTTGGGCAGGCTCGCCGGCTCGCACGCGTACGGCGCCGTCGTGAAGTACTGTCGGAGCAGCAAGAAACGCATGCCAATTAGCAGTTTGTGACGACGAAGGTGCCGCACAGCACGAAATGAGGTTCGTCCTAGTAGGTACCTCGGCGTCGAGGGCGGCGGCGGCGGTGCCACGTCCGTCGGGGGTCAAGGGAGAGGAGCGTGTCGAGGAGGCGGAACGCGTGGTCAGGCATGAACGCGGCGAAGGATTCCCGGAGCCGGCTCGGGTACGGTTGCTGCGGGCGGAAGACGGCGGCGTGGGAGATCCCGGATCGTCGCCAGAACTCGTCGGGCGGCGAGCCGCAGAGCTTGAAGATCTTGTGGATCTGCTCCACCTCGGTGCGTCCCTGCAGGACGGGCCGGCGCGCGTGCATCTCGGCGAACACGCATCCGGCGCTCCACAGGTCGACGGAGGGCTCGTACGCCGTGGCGCCCAGCAGCAGCTCCGGCGGGCGGTACCACAGCGTGACCACCCGGCTCGTCAGCGGCGCCGCCGACGTCGGGGAGAAGAGGCTTGCCAGCCCGAAGTCCGCCACCTTGAGCTCGCCGGCGCTGCTCACCAGGAGGTTGGCGCACTTGATGTCCCGGTGCATCACCCCGCGCTCGTGGCAGTGCGCCAGCCCCGCCAGTAGCTGCCGCATGTAGCACTTGATCTGGGGCTCGGTGAAGGTGATGTCGGGGGAGGAGTTGAGTCCGGCGAGGTCGTGGTCGAGGTACTCGAAGACGAGGTAGATGGAGGAGGAGGAGCGGGAGGTGACGAGGCCCTCGAGTCCGACGACGTTGGGGTGGCCACGGAGGCGACGGAGGATGAGGATCTCGCGCGCCATGAACCGCACGCTCGGGCCCAAGCTGTCGAACCGGACCTTCTTGAGCGCGACGAGCCGCCCCGTGGCGAGCTCCCGCGCACGGAACACGCTGCTGTACGTGCCCTGCCCGATCTTCTCCAGCTTCTCGAAGCTCTCGGCGCGGAGCGGCACCCACCCGTGCACGGCCTCGGCGGCCACCGAGCTCAGCCACGACGGCCACCCGGCCGCCGCCTGCTCGCCCTCCACGCACCGCCGCCTGACGCTCCCCACCATCATCGTGGACACCGCCGCGGCCTCCCTCCCCGACCGCCGCCGCCGCTCGTTGTCGTCGTCGCCGTCGTCGAACGTCTCCAGCCGCACGGGACGCCGGCTCCATATCGACAGCGCGGACGAGGAGCCACCAGCCAGGTCCGCCGACGCCGACGCGCTGCGGGACATGTTGTAGGCGGAGCACGACGACACGTCGTAGGACGGCGAGGACACCGCCCCGTGCCTCGACGCCGCGCACCCCATGTCTGCCGCCGCGGAACGGAACGGCGGGCCAAGAAACGCGCTTACGGCTCCACGGAGGACCAACACCGGAATCAGAGGAGGAGGATGAGCAAGAACACAGAGGAGGGAAGGGGACGGGAGGCTCTCCGTCTCCTGTCTCTCCTCCTGTGTTCTGCTCTGGCTCTGGCTCTGGCGATCAGCCTCCACCCCCTGCGTCCACAAGCAATGCGAGCAGCGGCTAAAGATAGCAAGGGAGGAGATGACCGGCCATGGCCGATTGGCGATTGCCCTTGCTCCAGCTGCCTGGCTGCCTTTAATTGGTGATCAATCTGTCCTCCCCCTTTTGCTTTAATTCCTGTGCTGGTTTTGAGCTGGGGAGCAAGTGCACCTCCTCTCACTCTTTCTCTGTTGCTGATGCTGGTGGCCTCCTAAAGCCTAAATACTGTATGCATGACAGAGGTTAGAGGATTAGGGGGCCTTTGGTTAAGTGCAACAACCTCTCTATGTCAGATCAGAGATCAAGCAAGAACAGGTGCAGCAGATCCAAAAACACAAAAAAAGCTGAAGCTAGCTTTTGGTAGTTTTTCGCGTAAATTTCAGATGATTTTGTTTGTGAATTGGTTTTGAGTTTGATTTATTTATTTATTGTTTGGGAGAACAAAGAACATACAGGTGTGTATGTGTGTGCCTGCAATGCAATGGTCAAAGAATACATTTGGTTTGGGGGAGGGTACAGTACAGGGGCAAAGGAAGGAAATGCCTCGAATTGATGTGCGCGCGCAAGAACAGGGCGCACCAACGTGGTGTCCTGGATTTGGGCGGGGGAAATGTTCATGTGATAATATTTATGTCACTATAGTAGGGCAGTATGGGCATGCTGTCTGTACTAGCCGTTTGTATTTAAAAACCCTAGCCACCACCTTGTTCTCTCCTTTCTTCAATTGTTAAAAATTTGGAGTCAAGTACGTACTTAGTATCATTTCTTCATTCTTAAACAAATGGTGGTTTAGTGCTGTTTGTGATGATGTGGTTGATGAAAAGATTAGCACATGATGCAAAAGGTGGTTTGTTTGCGAGGAACATGACATCGAGTGGATGGTTAACAAAAACAACCATAATAAACATGATCAAAGTAGCCATCTAGCGCTTTTGACTTCGCATTTTTTTTGCTTCTCCTTTTGGCTTTTCAGTTTTCGCGTGTTTGGAGAAAGGGATATATGCTCACACAATGTGTATGGTTGTTGCCCCACCCCACCAAATCCCATTTCCATATGGGAGGGAATGTTTGACTATTGTGATTGTGGAATAGTGAGAATGTTTATGACAGGGACTGTTGCTCGATGCTGAGTTAAGCTTAGGCCCCATCTTTGTTTCTTTCCTGCTTAGGTCCCATTTTTGTTTCCTGGCCAGTTATGTTTGTTTTCATGCCTGTGAACTGTGTGCATTGTACTTTGTTTTAGAATTATAACTGATCATGGGGACAGGGAATTTTCTAAACTGAAAGTTTTTACCTTAAGGTTGTCTCTGTATTCCATGTTTATCTTCTTCTTTTAAACAGCATAAATGTATATCTGTATTCCAAATAAGATCTGAAATTTATGGGGAGCTCAGGGTACTACACAAGGCAGTGCACGCTCAACTAGGAGTGAATCATGATGAATGCATTGCAAGGACTAGATCTATTGTTGGTTAGCTAGCCAGGTAAGTTCATCTTCATTCTTTCTGTAGAAGAAGAAATGCAATTGGCCTTGACTGCCATTTACAACCTCGTCCTTGCTCCATGCCTTGCAGAAAGGTACAAAAGTAAATGGCCCCATTGTCATATATATATATATACTGCATAGAGGTGTACATATGTAGGACCAGACAGTGACTCATCCATGGGAAATTTCTCACAGATAAAAAGAGAGGGAAAATGAATTCAGCAAGCTAGGAAAAAGTCCACTCATTGTAGCTAGTGAGTGGCTTGGCAATCCTTTTGAGGAGGTCTCTCCTTTTTTGTGGGTTGTGTTATGTGCCTGCTGTTCTTGCTCTAAGCACAATTGATGTCTTTTTGAGAAGTGCAGTGGTGGTGGTGAACATGTACAGACTGACAGAGTGACAGATGGGTCCGACTAAACTGAACATGATGGGGTCCAGTTGTCTGTCACTCTATGCAAAGGAATTCCTTAAAGAGATCACTCGTAGAAGTGCCTTTTTGTGCCCTTGCATGGGGAGATAGGATCATAGTAGGATCATCTTTCTTTTCCTGCTTTGTGCCATGCTTTGGTGCTCACATATCTTTGCTTGCAACCTTTGACGCTAGATACCAATGATCATGTGGCTCCTCTTTTTGGTTGTGGCGAATTGAGTGTCTGTAACTCTTGGACTAAACTAAACTATCATCGTTTATACCATGTAAAAATTCAGAAATGTCTACGCAAGTTAATAGTGAAAAATTCAAAAAAAAAAACATCGTATTATGTCTTTGTGCTTCTTGTGGGCACAACAAAAAAAGAATAAATCAAAGCAAATGCAAACTGATGAATATAAATATTTAAAGATAGGAGAAATAAAATAACCATTAGAGAGAAACTTACACCAATACCTTTGATCAAAACTGTGACAAGAAGACTATGGAGGCATGGAAACATTTTCAGATACATCCCTTGTGCTTATTAATTCCTGCTTGGTGTTCCTTCTCCCAATTACTACTCAACAAGTCTTTTCACTGATCAAGAGTGCTGTTGCAACAGGCTAGCTCTAGCACTCTGTATGTGCCTTTGCGTGGGCCCACCAGTCTACGGACCTTGCTTAAAACCCTTTGGTTAATCACATTTAACAGACCGTGCGCGTCCATGAATGGGGTGCTGTAAATCTGTAATCTTTTCTTAAACAAAAAAAAAAACGTAAATCTCCTGCTGTCGTGCCGTATCCAGATTCCAGAACAGGCATATGGTCCAACCGAAAACGTAATGGCCCAACTAGGCTCATTAATGGGCTGGTCTTGTTTTTTCCAGGCATACTGGGCCAACCAAGCCCCACAAAAGCCCTAATGGATGTTAGCCTTGTCACGCTGAGACCCTTTTTTTTTTCCCAGAGAAAAACAAAGATAACATAAAAATACTTCCTCTAAAAATGATTAAAAAATATTTATTGAACGCATGAAAATTACACCCGTCCTTCACAACACATTCCTACTATTCGAGCACTTACCGGGTCTAAGGTTATTAGGCTATCAAATGTTAGTTTCATTAATCTTTAAACGCAAAAAATAATTGTAATCAAAATTACTCAACCTGAGTACTCCCCGAGCATGATATCACACTGGCATGTCAGCCTGACCAACAATCAGAATCAGATGCGCAACAGAAATAAGAATCCTAACAAACTCGTCAAAATGATAATTCACCCAGGTGCGTTTCTTTAGGATTAGAGTTCTTTTCGAAGAGATGTACAAAATGTTTTGATCCGATGCAGGTCTCAGGGGCCCAAATTAAAATTAGTGCTGAGAAGCATGTACAATTGTGACTCTCTCAAGCTACTAGTTCCCCAATTTCCCTCCAACTCGTCAGGGCAAAAAAGGAGTTTTAGAATTCTGACCAATTCTCATCAGCTAAGGTACCTAAAACTCTCTCAAGCTACACGCAACGATGCATTGTTCAATGGCGGGCATCTCGGCCTTCGACAACGTCTGGTGGTCCTTCCCCACCTTGTTATGCCCAGTGCATCTGCGTCCAAGTCAGCAGGGACAAGAGATGGTGATGCCTGTGGTGGTGGGCTGACCTTGGTTTCCTCTACCTCCATGGCAGCAGCCACGCTTTTTGCCCGGCGCCTCCCTCTCGGTTGCTTCTTGTTCCGGCCACGTTTCGCCGGCGTGGCTGGCTTGGACCTTCCAAGTGCGCGAAGATCCTCTGATACCTCGTGCTTCGGCAATGATGCAAGGCCTGGCAGGATGTCCTTCTGAAAGTCTTTCCTCTGTCGACGCCCTCGCCCTCGCCCTCTGCCTCTCTGAGGTTTTGAGACAAGAACTGAAGCTGCAGAGCAATGGCCACGGTTACGGTTATCCTCCTCGGTGGTTCTTGGTGTTGAATGGTACTCGTTGCTTTTGGTTTCTTGAAGCTTCAGTGTCGCAGCCTCAAAGTCATCACCACTGTCCTCGTTGCTTTTGGTTTCTTGCAGCTTCAGTGTTGCAGCCTCAGAGTCATCACCACTGTCCTTGTCCAACGCTGTGCTATCTTTCAATATAGCTAAGTCAGCAAACCAATGCAGAATGTCAAATTGAGGAGATGCTGGCTGAACGCTATCATTCCACATTTCTACCAGCCTTTCTGCTGCTGCTATGGCGATAGAATCCTGTGAAGGATCATTGGGTTCATGAGGAACAATTTCACCTGATTCATGAGCATCCATCTCTGGATCATCAATTATTGGCAAGGCTTCATTCAGGTCAATAAGATTCGTAATATCTGTGTCACTTTCCTTGCACTGGGGTTGAATTTCCATGTCAGGTTCACACTTAATCGACGGTCTAATGTTTAAGTCATACTGTATAGCAGGTGAACACTGAGAATCTTTTTCTGCGGCAACACTGATGAGGAAGGAGGGGACTTTCGTGCTACTTTCTGAATATAATGTGGGGCTGGGCAAAATCTGGGAATGGTCCTTTGCATAACTTGATGGGACATGTGATTCCATCAGGCTTACTGGTTCCTTGCTGAGCCAAGAGATATCAACCACTGATTTCTCGCTTCCCTGTTCCCAACTGGCAGCAGCATCAACCGGTGTGTCATTCAGATCTATATCCATCAGGTTATCATGGAGTGCAGGAAGCTTTTGATATCCTGCACCTCCATGAATCTTCAGTGAATGATGATAGGGTGCCTTTGGAGTAGAATACATTGAGATACCATTGGAAAGGTCATCCTTATCAGTGAATGTTTCAGCAGCACCACAATGACTCTTAGTCAAGTAGCTTGTGTTGTTGCTTTGCCATGGAGGATTCAGTGCATGATTGAAGCCAAGCGTCGAGTGATTGAAGGTGCTCCCACTGGGAGCGTAATGCCCCATTGAGGAACCAATACAATTTTGTTTGTACCATGCCATGCTAGTGTTTGAGTCTGACAAGAAATAGGAAACTACATTAGTGTGCACTGATGATAGTGAATTAAACAAAAAAGGTATAAAACATGCCCAAAAACAAAAACTGTAGATTTTACCATCCTTTCTCTGTTGAAATGAATTGCTGTTCCTTATTTCTCCATTTGCTCCGAAGAACCTTGAACCAGATGCTTTACCAGCACATTTTTCTTTTAGCTTTGCTTCCAAGCTTATGAGGTTCAAATTCACTGCCTGTGATACATGATGCTGGTTCTGGGGAGCAGATATTCCCACACCAAGGAAATTTGATATATTCATACTAGATGATTCTTCAACTGGTTTATTCAGTATATGCTCAGCTGAGCTGTGATGTGCCTGTATATCAGTACTCCAACTCTTCATATGTGAATAGGCCTCACTATTTTGAAGGTTGAGCTTGTCATTTCCAAAAAGAACAGAACCATTAGCCCCAGGCAAACCTTTTGAAGGCCTCACTTCCAGTATCTCCACATCATCATCGTCAGCATATACATCTGCTGGAAGCTGCAGGTCAAACATTTTCTTTGGAGACCTAACATTGTTATGCCTCAAAGGAGTTCCACTCACACTATATTGCGAACTGCTTTCATTCATCAAATTGATGCATGACTGCTTAGGATCATGTCCAGAAACAGGATTTGCAGTTTGCCACATTCCTTTAACATCACCAAGCAGTGTCTGTGATGCAGAGGATCTTGGCTGCAATACATCAGCATAACTAGGGCAACCATTGAGATCTTCTCTTTGGAACCGTGCCATTAGTTCGTTCTGAATTTTGTAAAGACGGTGAAGTTCATACACCTACACAGACAGCAAAATGGTGCAGGAAATGAGCTATTAGAACTATAGACAAGAATAAGAAAACAACACCACTGCAAGGAATGCCTTTTTTATAACTTCGTCGAAACATACCTGTTTCCGAAATGTAGCTTCATGCACAAGCATTGTCCGCTTTATCATTTCCTTGTCATATTGTACAGATCCATTTGAAGCTATTATTGTGAACTTCTCAGTAAGATACACACTTCGTTTGTTCTCCTTGTGATATGGCAACATATTGCCATTAGAATTTACACTAGAACCTTCCATGTCAAAGTATCCTGAAATATATGCCTTGGTCTCAACTTTTATTCCCATATCTGTCAAGTAATGACACAGAGAAGTTAGGTTAGAGCTATCATTAGAGGATCAAAATCAATCAGCACAAAACTTGTCTATAAGCACAGCCATCCTTTCACTTTGGAAAATATGAGAAGGTGCACATGCCAAAATGGCAACAACTGAAATGCAATTAACATATACAGTACATGCCATAACAGAATGTTTCATTAAGTCGATAGAAAATTGTCCATATTTGCAGCCTCTCTTTGGACTTCACATAGGGAAAAAATGAGAAAGGAAAGAGGATGAAATGACCCAAAACAGGGTGCTACCGAACATTAAAAACCATCCTATAGGTAAATGACAATACTGTAGTAATATGATGTTTGCATGGGACCGGAAGTTCTGACCACAAATAAACAACACTCTAAGACCCCCACCCCGCTCAAAACAAAACAAAAAATACCCACTGTTAACAGATTAAACTCATTAGCTGATTAAATGTTTTTATAAGTATAGCCTTTCTGAATGTTTTGCAGCCCAAATGTCATTGGTCTATAAAAGTCTGATCCACTAATATGCCATATTTTGTCAATATCAAGAATAAGGAAATAGAGCAGGAGTTACTAAATGAATTATGGTCCATTATAGGTCCTTATTAAATGAATTATGGTCCATTATAACTCCTTATTAAATGTCAGACATAAAAGATTAATCAACAGTTACAGACACTGAATATCAAAGCATGACTTCGTTCAATATATAAAGGAAAAATATCATCAAACATAATAACCAATTCAGCAGAATACAGTTTTAATCATGAGAAAGAGGGGAACCACCACACAAAGGTAAACTGTATCAATGTTATGGACAGATGTTTGAATGCATTGTATCATTAATTTTGCTACAACTAATTCCATTTCTGGAATCGGTTCAGATAATTAAGAAGCCAAAAACTGAAATAAACATCATGGCTTGGAAACCTTGTGTGAAGATATATAACTTACAAAGTGGTCAAATATGAAACAGTACCCAATGGAAGAATCTGCAGATCAGGACTCTGTAATTGAAGGACCACTGGCTTGCTCAGTCGGTTTATTTGGCACCTTTTGCAGCACAGGAAAATGCACCTGGAACTGGAAGTCACCTGAAAATTGGCAATCACAGCTAGTAAGCAGACATAAAACACAGAATTGGAAGACCCTAATCTCAGCAAAGTATGACCGTGAGCAATCATCACAACTTTAAATAATGCAACTGAAGTGGAGATAATAATGCAATGGGAGTTAAACAAGTAATCGATATCCCAGAAGATTAGTTTTGCCGGGGAAAATTTCTATGTGCCAGTAATCTTATCGATCGAAGAAAATGCTGAAAATCTAGTCCAAAGATGAGTGAAAGTGTGAAACCACAGAAGTGAAGCCCTCGAACCACATCACAAGAATCCAACAAAAAAAAAAAAAAACATTATTTACAGACAGTTCAATTTTGATCAACAAGTAAGATGACAAACAGAAGGTAAAACAAGCATTGGTTCAGAAAACCGCAAGAAGGCAATCTCATACTACTTACCAAGTTCTCGGATGCAAAACGACGGTGGCTGAGGGATTCTGCGAGCCGAGCCTGAAGCCTCTGTATGTGTATCTCCCAAGAAACTGAGCTATGAATGAATGCCAGCCTATTTATCATAAGCAGATGAAAAGTCCAGGTTGCGTCAGCAACAAAAGAGACCTGTAATTTGGCATTTGTAGGACGTCAGGTATGGGTGGAAAAAGAAAAATGTTATTAAGGGAAATAAATGCAAGCGACCAAACAAATTGAAGACGAGATCACAAACCGCAGGAAACAGTGGAGCCAGAAGGATTCGAACACATTAAATTAAATTTTAAAGTCCTAAAACAAATCAGAGCTTTCCGAAGCAATTCTTGAAACCACAACATCACAAGAACACTGTAAGAACAATAATCAAACGAAAACCAACAAAGCTGCCAGCTTTCCGACACTATTATCCAGCCAAAAAGCGCAACCAAAACCAAGAAATCGAAAAGGAAACGAATTTTTCGTGCACCCAGAATCTAGGCAGAAGTAGAACATCATCATATTTCCAAATCTAGGCAGAAGTAGAACATCATGTGGCCAAGAAGCAGAGGGGGAGAAGCTCCAAGAACAGGGCTTCCGACCCGACCTCCGCTGAAACAATGGCGACCAGACCGAACCAAGAGAGGGAACCAGCCAAGAACAGGAGATAATCCGTCTCCTCACCTGCTCACCATGTCACGGGAAGACGAAGCCCACCGGCCGCATTGGAACTGCGTCTGCCATGATCCAACAAAAGATTCCGCCTTTCCCCACTTCCTCAAACAAGGAGACAAGGCCAACCAAACAAACAGCAACACCTATAAACAAGTACTAATTTATCGCCATCCACATGGACAGAGATACAATCCTTCGTCACTAGGCCATGGACGGGAGCAGACCCAGATGATTAGATTGGCCGGCGGATGACGATGGGATGGATCTTCTCCTCCTCCACTCCTATCTTGCTCTCCCCTTTCTCTATCTAGTGGAGAAGAAGAGGAGAAAAAATAGGCTTCTCGAAGAACAGGAAAAGTTTGTCAACTTCTGGTCTTCTTATTCTCTGCCGGCTCTCCTTGTAGGAGGACTGGAGGAGTATATTGTTCTCACTCTACTCAGGTTTGGTTTGGTGGTGGATAGGAGAAGGCATTGATTTTCTTCATCACTTTGCATTGGGTTTTGGGTTGGGAAAAGCCATAAATTAAGGGCTTCTGTGTGCCTTTCTCATTCCTCTCTTTTTTTATCTCTCTTGTGTGTGGGGGATGAGTTCAGTCTTTTGGACAATTTCAGACCTGGGAGATTCTCTGCCTCTTCTCTCTCTCTCACTAGTCTCTGTGCCTTTCTGGCTTTCTCTCTCTCCTGTGCCTCTGGATTGGAGTATGGAGAAAGGAAAGGCTGGAAGATCATAAATGTAGCACCACCGCTACATGCACACAACCAAACCCGCAAGCCGGAACAGCATAATTCTTGTCCCCTAGCTGACAGGTTGACAAACTCACAACTAATCACCTGATTTTTTTCAAAGTGCTGCTGAAAGGGATGTCTTATCTCGTCGTTGATCTAGACGCATGAAGTGTTTCTTTCCTCGCTAATTTTGGTTTAGATTTATGAGTAAAATACTAGCCAGAACAGGAGTCAAAAGCAAGAGCCGTTTCTTGAATTCATTCGTTTCTCCGGTTGCGTAATGGATGGTTTAATGAGACATTATGTCAGTTTCTTGGACCTGGATTTGAAGGATTCCAATTGTACTCGCGTCCATTGTACTGGTCAATTCTTCAAGACAAGGACAATCATTTATCAAAACCATTACACAACTTGGTTTTGTTTAGATGTTAAAATTGTAACGAGAATGTCACATCACACCGCGACACGTTTTTGCGTTTGTTAGTGGTAAATATCATCCTACGATGGAGTAACTAGCCGAAAAGAATCGATTCGTAATGTACATCTAAATCGTGTGTAATTAGTTATTTTTTTTTACCTACATTTAATATTCCAAACATATATCTTTTGATGTATTTAATGTGATATGATAGAGAGAAAGTGAAACAAAAGTTAGAAATTTTAGCCATCTAAACGAGGCCTTGGGCCTTGTTTAGATTGCTAAAAATTTCTAACCTTTTTTCTCACTTTCTCTCCATCACATCATATTAAATACACCAAAAGACATATGTTTGAAGTATTAAATGTAGGTAAAAAAAAAAATAACTAATTACACGATTTAGATGTACATCATGAGATCGATTCTTTTAAGTCTAGTTACTCCATGGTAGGATGATATTTACCACTAACAAACAAAAACATGCTACAATGTGCGATGTGACATTCGGTTCCAAATATTTGCCATCTAAACATGAAAAAATGCAAGGTACTACTATGCATCGGTACCTACCTACTGAGATGTTCAATTGATGTAGTATTTCTTTTTGACCAAACCATTGTTATCTATTTCTTGCAATACATAACAATAACGCAAAAAAAAATATTCAAAAAAAAACCCCAAACTCTACAACGACGATAGGTCCACGCATTCGTGCACTCACGCAACCCATCTACACCCAAAGAAGTCGGGAGAAAGAAGAAAGGGTTACGAAATCCACTTACCAAATGGATATCTGAAGGGTGGTGGTGGCGACAAGCAAGACGACAGCGAAGGCAGGACGGTGAGGACACCACCCGCCTAGGCGGTGGGAGATGGTGGTGGTGGTGGTGGTGGTGGGGTGTAGTGATGCGGGTGATTAGGAGAGGATGAGGTCGAGGGGCAGGGGTGGGAGGTGGTGGTGGAAGCCAGAGATGGCAATAGGGGTGAGGAAGAGCCAGTGTGGTCGCGCGCTCCTCAAAAGCATGTGACGTGGTTTGTCATGCGTTAATTTTGTCCTAATATTAATATGCTTTTTTTAACCGTGCCATTAATATGTATTGCATTAAGAGGAATATTAATATGTTATATTTCTATGTATTCAAATGTGATTAAATTTAGCCACGAAATGAACCCTTTTCCGTTTCAGTTTATGGCACTATGCCAGCCGCCAATTTCAATTTCAATCGCCTAGCAAGTTTCGCGATATTGTGAACCAAACATACCCTTAGCTTTATCTTAAGAGAAAAGAAACCATCATGCTTTTGATAATCACTCGTGTGCCCCACTAGAAATGGCATGGCCAACCGCCAACCTATTTGCTAGTATGACCCAAAATTAGCTCTAGATTTGTGTTTCCATTTCTTTTGTAAACAAAATGAGAGTTTGGAGATTTCTCTCAACTCGTGTTGTTGTTGCTGTTGATTGATGGATGCTACAGAAGCATCAGTTGGCATTGTTTCAAGGCTTGCAGGAAGGTGATAACTCTGTGCAGCGGCCAGCAAGTTGCCCCGAAACATGGCAGCAGAGTGATGAGAGTGAACAGAGCAACGGCCAGTAGGGCTGGGAGGAAAAGGTGGTACTGCACCGGACGCTTCACAGGCCCACAGCACACACACATCCCTGCTCCATCGGGATTCGGGCGGAAGATTCTTGGCCAAAGTTGACTACCGGGGAATTTATTTTGAACAAATATACTCCTTATAATATAGAGTATTACTCATATAAATAGCATGATTAATTCATATCTAACAACCAACCCTACATACTAGCAGTACTAATTACTAGTACTACGTTAGGGGTTTGCCTATAGCACTCTGTGCAGTAACAAAAAAATACAGAGCAGCATTCATAGTTTTTTACTGAAAAGAGCTAAGTTAAGATGTACTCCGTATGTCTTTCCTGAAAACAAGTAAGATAGATCATAAACAGCATGGTTTAGTAGTACCTTCCAGTAACTGTACATGCTAATTGCTCATCATAACCAAAGTCATGCAAAAGCCCTTGTTCTTTCAGTTACCTAAATAAAACAAATATAAATAGTATTATGATTCATCTAACAACCAACCCTACATACTAGCAGTACTAGTTACTACTACGTTAGGGGTTTGCCCTATAGCACTCTGTGCAGTAAAAAATACAGAGCAACATTCATAGTTTTTTAACTGAAAAGAGCTAAGTAAAGATGTATTTCTTTCCTGAAAACAAGTAAGATAGATCATAAACAGCAAGGTTTAGTAGTACCTTCCAGTAACTGTACATGCTAATTGCTCATCATAACCAAAGTCATGGAAAAAGCCCCTGTTCTTTCAGTTACCTACTGTAAATAAAAACAAATAAAAGATGCTGAGCCGGGCCCCGGATAGGTGCATGAGGTCAGAAGCAACCTCATTTTACAGCACATCGAGGTGTACTAATCCCACTGAGATTGGCAGCAGGCTTACCGTAAGCAACCAGAGGTGAGGCGGCTGGCTCCAGTGGTCACGTGACTGATGGCTGCTTTGTTTATGGTTGCATCCATCGGCATCGCATTCGCATCGGAATTCAGAAGACGGAGCACGAAAAGGACAGTCTCCGAGATCTGCCAGGGGCATTTTCGCCATTTCTTTATGCCGACCAACGCGGGGGCCTCAGATCCCCCCGAGATCTTCTGCGCCCACCAAGCATATGTGCTTCCGTTCCTGTGGCTGATGCTTCTGTGTGCTCTCTCTGATGACAAGGAAATTTGCCCACACTACTGATTTTACTGAATGTGTGTGTGTGGACCTGGAGTGCTGATTAGTGCTGATTATTGGAGTTTCAGAAACCCCAGTAGTGAGTAGATAACATAACATATTCAGATTATAGGTACTTACTATATCCTCATGTCTGTCCAGTCCAGGCTCAAAGATGCCTTCCAAAAGCAACGATTGGCCGGCCCACCAGGCGAGTTCGCAACAAGGGAATATCGTGTTGCAACTTGCACGCGTAACACACAACACGGGAATAAGGCAACCGGGCTGTTTGATTTCGCCCAAAAGACCGAGACTTTTCCAGCTTCAGGTGTCCCTGTTCTGTTCAGACTTCATTTGAAATAATCCCTGCACTTGGTGTCCAATGTGGTACTCCTTTTTCAGTCACAGCTGAAAGAAACACTTGCTGAATCTACTGCATCGTCAGTTCTCTCCTTTGCTCTAGTAGTATGCGTTTTGAGAAGACACTGAAGTTCTAAACGATGGCACGAGTGCAGATGTTGAGAAATGCCAAGTACTGTATCTTCTCACCTTCAATACATCAAATGATGGTTGGCACGAGTGCAGATGTCGAGAAATGCCAACCATCTGATCTGACCAACTTATCACTGTACCGGCAGTGTTTTGACTGTGCCTCCCGTCATCAGCTTTCGTCACCGGTGGCAGATTAACAGAGCAAAGCTAGCTGATGGCGGCAGGACTGCATAATGGTTGAATGAACGCGTCTCTGGCTGGGGGCATTCAGACATCAGGACCATCATGGAAACTTCTGTACCATGCCACAGCGTCGTCTCTTCCTGACAGGGCACAGCGCCATGGTTTACTGTCGCTGGTCCTTCCTTTCATCAAACTGCAAGGCAAATCAACCTTTGTGAAGTAGTATTACACTCATTGCACGAGGAGTTTTCATCTGCTTAATTCAGCCGGCTCTCTTTAATAACATGCCAAGAATTAACTCAGTCTATCTGTCTGGCTATGGACCATCTCGGATATCTATCTATCTGGTCGAACCGTGCTTTCTGCTTCCAACTTCATCGAGTTCTATCTTTTTGAGAATTACACAGTACAACGCAGACACTCATAACATGCACGCACACTCACCCCTACGAACACACGCACGCAAACCCTACCCCTATGAAGACCTCCGGCGCCGGAAAACCGGCAGATCCGGAGATTCTCGAAGTCACCGTAGGCGCCTCGCCGTCGACGGGAACGCCGCTACCACTTAATGCACAACGCCGGTAAATCCCGGAGAAAATCCCAAGAAAAGGTGCGCGAAGCACTGCGATTGAACCGCGGTGGGTAGCGCCCCATTTGGACCGTCCCTACCATTGGACTACTGAAGCCAATTCGCCATCGAAGTTCTATCCAGCTTGAGCCCACTGTTTTCTCAGATGCTGTTCCTTTCATCTGCACTTCACCCTTCGCCTTGGCCATGCCACCACATAGATGTTCGGCACTCGGCAGGGCAGTGTACGTAGTTCCCTGCATTTGAAGGTTGCAGGTTGGTCAGCTTGTTCACCTCCTGTTATTGTGCAGAGTCGGCAAGGACCCCCATAACACATAGTACTATGAGTGAGTATACAATCCCATTGGTCTGTCTCCATGTCGGCAAGGTAGCAGCGCCGGCCACTTCCCTTTGCTGACCACAGCGACCATGGTTCAAGGACACGACGTCCCATGCAGACATTTCCTCGAACATCTTCCTGGCGTCCGAGAGCCCGCCGTTCATGGAGCAGTGGTTCGATCACCGTTGCCCCCGAGGTGTCCCCGACGAACCCAAGCTTGATGGGCGTGCTAGCCAGGCCCCGCCGCCCGCGGTGGCGTGGCGAGCGCCTTGACGACCAAGGAGGCAAGTCGGGAGCGGAGAGGACGCGTGCGTGCGGCGGCAGGGAATTCCCTGGGAGGGAGAAGCGCGCGAGGATTGCCTGGCTGGCTGACGTGGATCCAGGCCCACAACCGAGTGCTTAAGAGGAATGAGGCGGGCCGAGTGAAGTGACAGGCGTACGAGCATTTCGAAGGCCCATGTCGGCTGTGTGGCCTATTATGAGATTGGGCCAGGCTATGCATTGTAATGGACCGTCAGTAGTGGACCTGATGCACTGAGGCCGGCCTACACGATGGATGGAGTTCATGTGCATCATTGGGCACGTGCTGTGGACGGCAGCATAATATATGCGTGCTCACGTGCCGCGGTCCGGCCCCTCGATGGCTATCGCTTTCCACTTCCAGTGTGGCCACTGCACGGTCATTCCCTTATCGTATTCTTTTGTGGTAATTTCACAACAATGACAGTGATCATCTTCTTAGGCTCACAGCGCAATAGCAAAGACCAATGGTTGGGGCTTCCACCAAGGGTTTAAATCGCAGGTCGCGACACTTTATTCCGGATTTATTTTAGAAGTTTAGGTCTTTGCGCGATTAAGTGGTAGGCGACGCCCCCCGTTGATAGCGAGGCGCTGTGGTGACTTCGTGAACTTCAAGATTGCCGGCCGGTCATTTGAAGGTGCTCACAAGGATAGGGTTTACGACGTGTGTTCATAGGGGTGAGTGTGCGTGACGTGTTGAGCGTCTCGCATTGTACTTGTATAATCTCAAGAAAGGAAACCAATGCCTTGTTTAGTTGGGCAAGAAACTTGCCAAAAACACTGTTAGAACTCTGTTGCATTTTAATTTGTATTTGTAAACATTGTCCAATCGTGGATTAACTAGGCTTAAAAAGATTCGGCTCTTGTGATATACAATAGAACTGTAATTAGTTATTTTTTTTACCTACATTTCTCGATCCGAACATATGTCTTTTTGATATATTTAATGTGATGTGATTAAGAGAGAGTCTAAAAACTTGAAATTTAGGTTAGAAAAATCCACCAACTAAACGAGGCCCAGAACCCTTCCCCAAGATGATCTGCGGGCCCCACATGAAATATTCCCTCGATCTTCTGAACCTCTTCCACGCTGACACGGGGTCCACAATGCAAAACCGATGGAACGAATGCACCATACGACAAAAAAAGCGAAGCCTACAGGTCGGGGTCGGGCGGGTTAGTTAGAATTTTACGGGGCTTGCTGAATTTTTAGATTGCGAACTGTGTTCTCGTTGGGAAGGCGTGATAACGGTCGCCGGATTCCCATTCGTGTTCTCAGGCATCTGAAACGCAGGAATCGTGAATTATATTATTATATACATTATTATTAGTCAAAAACGTGAACGAATATGCGCTATCCATATCTCTACGTATCGAATCCAGGGTCCAAGCTCGGGCACCGATTAAGCCGCGTCGCCCGTTAGCCCTCAACCGCCGCATTTAGCGAGCCAGCGATCTTATCCGTCCGATCTCGTATGGTTCGTGTCCGACCGCCGCCGCCCGATGACCGTTAAATCTGCAGAATCTGCCGCTGAAGGCCCGCGAGGCCGGGACCGACGCGGACGCCGCCGCTTCCTCCCGAGCTTCTCTCGGGTTCTGCTCTCTCGCGCGCGCCCCACGACACGCGCGGGGCGCGCCCGGCAACGATCCGGCGCCGGACGCCACGGCGCAGGCCTCCACGTAGCCGCCCCGGGCGGCGGACGCACTTCCCCCGCCACGGCGGCCCGCGTTGTGGGGCTCGCGGGCCATGGGTGAGGCCGTCGTGGGTCCTCTCACGGCGGCGCCCCGCATCGCCACTTCCCCATGTTGTCGCGATGCGCCGCCGTTAGATATATATCTCTACGGGATGAATTTGGCCACGCCTGGGCGTGAGGACAGATCGCAGCAAGGACGGGCGGTACGGAGAGAAGACTCCAGCAGCAAGGACGGTTCGCGGCGTGGAATGGGAATTACTCCCAATTCACCTCACCATCCTTAGCCTCTTTGAACTTGCTAACAGCTTCTCCAGCTCGCCCACTGCATGATCAAAGGATTCGATGTCCCAGACATCACAAAGAATTCTACAAACTAAGGAATAGACATGTATGTGTTGCTTAGATACATTCTTTGTTTCTCTACTTATATCTGTCTATTAATTTTAATATCCTCCACTGCCACTATTGGTTCCAAAGTTCTTGTCAGATTATCATCAACTAGGCCTATTCTGTTCTGATTTTCTCTATTCAAAAAGGAGGGCTCCAAATATGTTTTGATTAGGGAAGTCTGTCAATTCTTATTCTTTGAGAGCAGGAGTAGTATTGCACATATGGAAGCCATGGGCGATAAACTTATTCATTTTTTATGTACTTAGTTAGACATATATTTAATTTAATGCCTCTAAGAAAAGTTATTGAGTTTAAAATGCAGGCTCCTCAAGAGATCTAATCGGAAGCCAACTATCAAAACTATTGAATGCTCACCTACAAATATTTTTTTTTTGGAATTTTAGGGCAGAGCCCCGTCTATTACCATAGCAACATACAAATCCAGTTATTACAGCACATGATGGCGTACCATCAGAGAAAGTCCTTCTAGCACAACTGACACCCCAGCTGCCTAGGAGCATCTCCAACAGTGTTGCATATGGGTTTGACATTTGCATTTTTTGTCAAAAGTCTAGAAAACAATGCTCCAACAGTTTTGTAAATCCCTTTTGCATTTTAGTGAGTTTGGCAAAATCATGTCCTCCTTTGGTATTTTTGCCAAACTTGGGAGCTTTGACATTTCTTGCATGCGTCTCTTGCATGCCCAACGCATGGCGACTTGCGAACGAGGATCCGACGAGGAACCAACAACCGCTCCCTCCCCGCCCCACTTTTTTCCCATATGCCAAACCAAAAAAATAGCAAACCGTTGAAGGAAACCTTTTTTGGCTTGGCATTTGGAATGGGACTGTTGAAGGAAACTTTTTTTGGCTTGGCATTTGGAATGGGGAGTTGGCAAACAAGTCAAATGCCAAATCAAAAATACCCAAACTGTTGGAGATGCTCTAACTGAAACGTCTGGATACAAAGCACAAACCGGACTTAAGTAATAGTTCACGATGACATAGCATATCTACTTAAAACCCGACTCATGAAGCCTCCTCATGTTACCATCTCCCCGCTCATCATCATTCTTTGAAGCATCTTCATATTGCCATCACCGCTCATCACCGCCGTCCCTTGCGCAGCTCCCAAACACTCTCATCGACAATGCTAGGGCAGCCAAAGCACGGCGGCAGTTTGTTTGATCACCTTGACCTTCTCCAACGGGATATCCTTCTTCTCCGTCCGGGCAACGGATTGCCCAACTCTAAACAAAGGATCGCCACCTTGTGGAGAAGCATAGCCATGCTTTTCCATTGAGCACTAGTAACTAAAATGATTTTTGCGTGAATCTGAAAAATATTTTCCGTGGCGGGCACATAGTTTGCCCGTCACGGTTAATACCCCTCATTTTACGTGGCGGGCGTTATTTATTTACCGCGGGCGGTCATATTTGCCCGTCACGAAAAATGGATTAACCGTGGCGGGCATTTTATAAAGGCCCGCACATAAAATCCCGCGGACGGTCACGTTAAAGAGGCCCGCCACGCAAAAAGAACTCCGAGGCCCACAACCAAGCCCAAACCAATCCTATCGGGCCATATATATTAAGCTACTAGGGTTTCACGGCTCCCATTCATTCTCCCTCTCCCTTTCACGGCAAGCATCTCTCTCCCTCACCATCTCGCGACCCCCTCCTCCCTCCCTTTCACCGGCTCTCTCATTCCTCTCTCGCGGTTAAAGACGGACGGCGGCCCCCCTCCCATCCACCGGGCGGTGGCCCCTTCCCGACGACGCGCAACAAATGCGCCGCCGCCCAAGGAGCGGCTCCGGAGGAGATGGCAACACGCATCCATGCCCGGCGGCTCAAGGAGGCGACGCGGCGAAGATCCAAGGCGGTAGCGGCTCAGGGCGACGGCGACGCTGAATCCCGCCTCTTCCTCCTTCCAAAAAGGCCCGGCGCCGGATCCGTGTGCGCGGTGGCGAACGGCGCCGGATCCAAAGACTCGATCAGTAGTCCGCCTCCCCGGGGTGGATCCCATCTCTCCGGTCGCAGATCCGCTGGCGACCGGGCGCTGGTAGCTGGCTTCGGGCGGGCGGATCCAGCGCGCCCGGTTGCGATCCAGGCCCGGCGTGGATCCGGCGGTTCGAGGCTGGGCGGCGGATCTAGGCGCTCGACGACGGCGACGAGCGGGACGACGGCGGGGGGATGACGGGCGACGAGCTGGGACGACGACGACGTGAAGCGGGACGACGGGCGCATCGGATCCCGCATTTCGGCGGATCCGCGGGCGGCAGATTCGGCTCAATGCCGGGCTCGTCGGGCCCGCATTGGGCTCCTCGTTTTTTTTATTTTTTTATTTATTAACCGTATGCTCTTTGCCCGCCACGCATAATCACCCATTTTGCGTGACCTTAGCTTGGTGACGGCGTGCCGCCGCCCGCATAAAAAACCATTTTCGCCCGTCACAAAAAAACCTTTCGGTAGTAGTGGAGACCTCTCGAAAACAAATATCATTCCTCATTTTCCACAAAGTCCAAATAGTTGCAAAGGAAATAATGTTTATGATCCCATAACGTTTATTGCTAAGCCAATGAGTCCCTAGAGCTTCAAAAAAGAATCACCAACATGAATATCTAGACTAACAGAAATGTTTCTCCTACAAAAAAAAATTCAAAAGTACACCATTGTAATTTCACATAGGATCAGTAATTCAGGGTCACCCCGCTACAAACAAAGCAAAACTAGCATCACATCACTAAGTAATTTACCCCTTTTTTTAATTTCTTGACTGCACTTTCACAATGGTGATGCCTTGAAAAAATTCTGATCTCTTTGCTGTTGCTACTGCCTTCTTGGTTATCGTCTCTGTCTTGCTACCTACTATGGAGCAGATATAACAACAACTTTAATTCTCCTACAGCTCTCATGTCAAAGAGTTCGGTATAGGTTCGCTAATGGCAGTGGCCCATGCTGAGGCAAACTTGCATGCCCTTATCCAAAGGGTCTGTAATCCTTAAGAGCATGACTTTGCTTGGAGGCAGTTCAGATGCAACTATTATATTGAGCTTCTAAAACAAAATTTCCCTTCCTTTAAATGTTCAGACCTAAATCTCCTATGATTTTTTTTTGAAGAAAAGGTAAATCTTCTATGATATGGTAGTACAATAATAAAACTTCTTATTGTACTGATGATTTCTTATTGTACTGATGATTTAAGTTATACAAATGACTATGACAACTAGAATTTCTGGACTGGACCTCAATGCTTTCTTCAATCACTAACAATTTGTGTCACGGTATGCATAGATCAGTTGTCAGAGATGAAATTGGCATCTTATTCTTATATTTGCCTTGGTGAAAGATAACACAAATTTTCCTACTGGCAAACAAAATGCATCTTCAATCAGGCTGGCCATATATAGGCATGGCGCCAACGCCACGCATGATTTCTAGTTATATTTAAAGAGTAAATTGGCTGTGGAGAAAACCGTCGGCCAGGCATCCACGTCGTCCCGAAATCTGTGATTGGTCCGTTTTCTTTGCAAAAGAGTCCCTCTGTTTGTACGAAATCATGTTCCAGCCCGCTCAGGCCCCTCCTCCACAGTAACTATGCTTGGATTTCTTTCATACAGACCCCTGTACTATGTGCCTTTTGCAAAAACACCCCTGCCGGCCCTACCAAATATATACAGTCTCTCCCTCTCTTCTCTGCAAAAAAAAAAAAAAAAAAAAAAACAGAACCGGCCTCGCCTCTTCCTCTCCGTCGCTCCTCCCATGGCGCGCCGCCGCTACTCGCGCCCACGTCGCCGCGCGCGCCCGGGCCCAGCTGCAGCGGTGGCGCATTTCGCGTCCGTTCGCCGGGGATCAACCCCGGCCCCTTGCGCGGCGGCGCGGCCCCTCGGAACGACGGTACGGCGGTCCCCAGGCGCGGCGCCTTGCGTGGCGGCGGCCACAGCCGCAGGCAGGCCCTGACGGCGGCGGCAGACGCGGGCGAGCTTGCCCTCCCTCCCTCTCGGTGCTCTGGACGCGGGTGCGAGGTGTGGCGTGGTGGCGAAGAAGCGAGGGTCGGCAGCAGCGGCGGCGGTCTTCCTTGCCGGCAAAGGTCCATGCCGGCGGATTTGGAAGATCCGGTGCCTCCACGGCCGGATCCATCCGTCCTCCCGTCGGATCAGCACGCGAGGCCTCCAGATCTGAGAAGCGCGGGGAGCTCGCATCCAGACGCGGTGGTATGGGCGCGGGTGCGGCCCCCCGGGCCCGCGCTCCCCTTGGCCGGCGGTGCGGGACGAGCGCGCTCCTTGCCCCGGCGATGCAGAGCCGGTGCGCCCCCTCGGTGCGGTGGTGCGGCGGTGTGGGTGGGCGCAGGCTCCGACGTCGGCGGGCGCGACCAGGTGCTCCGGCGTGTGCCTAGGGGCCGTGTCTCCCTTTCCCTCTCCGTCCCGATGCGGATAGGGCGGCGACGGCTGGCGTGGCCGTGCGCGGTGACGGCGGCGGCGGCCCTGCTCCTCCTCTGTCTCCTCCCTCGCGTGGCCCTGCAACTTCCGTCCCCGCCCCCGGCCTCCCCTTCCTCTCCCTCTCCCTCCGGCGCCCCGGCACGGCGGCCGCCCGGTCAGGCCCCCACTCCCCGGCATGGTGGTCTCCCTCACGCGGGCATGCTCCGGCGGCGGCCGCAGTCTCAGGGAGAGCGCGCCCACCTCTCCTAGCTTCCTCCTCTCTCGCTGCTCCTTGCCGGGTTCAAGGCCTCCACGACTGGATCCAAGGCGTCCATGGCTAGATCCATTCATTCCCCACCGGATCTTGCCTGGTTGCGTCATCTCGCAGCACCCTGATGCTCAGCTCGTCATCCACGTGTGAGTCCTCGGCCACCCCTCACCTTCTGTGCCTCTCGTGCTGTCAATCTGCTCGATTCCAGGTGCAATGTCCCGACATGACCATGATGGATTTCAAAAGCAGGCACAACGAGAATGTTGAGGACGACGAGCTCAACCAGGTACGCCTCTGATTTTTTTTACTAAAGGAGCTTGGCCACGGAGGCCAGCGCCTATGTTTTTTTTTTTTCTTACATCTAAAGTTATTTTGCCTTCAAATCTGTTCTACAGGTTATTAGCTACTGATACACACTGAGATTTGCTTGGTCAAAAGCCGTCATGTTTGTTCAATCCGATTTAGCTAGGTAGCAGACCACTCAAATTTTGGAAATTTTGCCTTCATATTTGCTTGATCCATTTTTTCTGTTGCTGTTTGCTATAAATGCAGGATACAGTACTGGAATTGGAATTTCAGGGCATCAAAGACAATTTGCTATGCTCCAGATGAGAGCATGGTATTTAGAGTAGTTGCTGATTGCTGAAAGCTGACTTGGAGAGTGGATTGGTGACTATTGTCTACTGGCTAGATTTAGAAGTGTGACTGTGTGAGACCAGGGAAGCAGCTTTCCAAGTTTATTTGGGTGTATTGAATCACCGTCACAAGTGGCTTGAGGATGTGTTTACATGCATATTATAGACAGGTAATCAGGTTCCTGCTATTCTTCATAAGTTACTTGCCTGTAGTTGCTACCCTTAGAACTCGGAGTAGAGAACAGAAATCTAAGGGAAAAATGTGGAGTCATCTTAGCCCTGGGTCATAAGGCTTTGACCCGCAAAAAGAGTAAGTGGACTGGAAATTTTTGTTTTTCCCTATGTGAGCTATCTGATTTGCAGCCCTCTGCTTAGTACAAATAGTAGGACCCCAGCTCAGCCTCTCTTATTGTTGCTCATTACATGAAAATATCAAGATGCCTGTTTATGTTATGGTTCGAGTTCCTTCGAACCATACGATTAGCATGGATGCTATTAGGTTAGCTTCTATGGTTTGTTTGTAAGTACCGTGTTCTGAAGGATAGCCATGCAAGGACTATAACTCTACTAAAGTGTTTTCGTTTAAGGCGTCAGTAAACTTTTCGTACTAACAATATAGCCATTGCAAGCGCTAAAGAATGGAAAGTGCCATGTCCTGAACTAAAGCTTCTAGTTAGTAAATAATATGCTCTCCTATTTAGTTCCATTGCAAGCGCAGGAATTCAAATTTGCTTTGCTCGATTTCATACGGATTGAAAAATATATAGACCATAATTTGTAGTTCATATATTTGCTTCGCGATGGAATTCCACCCTATTTTGTATTTTGACATCATTTGTACGTAGGCTTCCAAAGCATGCTAACGGTAGCATATGCGTGTCTCATTGGACATTCTTGGCGTGCTGCCGATGCAAAGTGTGCCATGGCCTTGTCTTTGGGAAGGTAGCTAACCAATATAGTATACCAACCTATGAGATTGTGATACTCTATTGATTTTGAATTTTTTAGTTCTAGCAGAGGGAAAGGATGGAGGCAATTTGGCGGGGAGCATTGCTCAAATACAAGTAGGCACCCCGCGCGGTATGCTTGATATTAAACTATTTTGATTTCCATTCTTTCTTTCCTCCCTTTTCTTGGCTTCCCTTCTTTCTTCGTGTCGATTCCGGCTAGATTGGGCGGAATTGACACCGATTCTTGATTGTCGGCGATCTTGACGGGCGCGTGATGGTGTAGATGGTGATTGGGGTTGTTTGGGAGTAGTAGGGAGGAAGAAGAAGAGGAGGAAGAAGAGGAAGAAGCGGCGGCGTGGGGCGGCGGCGGTATCCACGCCGGGGGAAGGCGCGGGCGGGCGGCGGGCGGCGCCGGCTGGCCGCGGGAAGGCGCGCTGAGGGGAGGCGGCCAGTGGCGTCTGTGGGGGTGGCCGGTGCACGTGCTTGCGGTGGAAAGAGAGAGATTGAGAGCTAGAGAGTGGAGAGTTTTTGAGTGTTACCCTTTAATTTTTTCGATTAAAATCCAAACGACATGACTCCCTTGTATTTATAGTCCGGGAAGACTTGCACGCTAAGCAATCTCTAGAAGGTTTCCTTATAGATTGGAATACCTCTATCACAAGCAACCTATTTATTCCCTATTTTATTCCTATCTTTATTCCTTAAATATTCCTTACTTTATGCTTGGCTAAGCGACGCGGGCGGTTGATTCACGGGGCGGCGGCCGGCGAAATGGCCAGAGGTGCTTGTGGCGGCAGGGCCTTGGGCCCTAGGCGCGGCGCGGTTCCCCCTTGTTGGGCCCTATTCCGCGATCTCTTTTGGTTCATGACATTTCTCCCCCTTTTTTATTGGCAGTAGCGTCCTTGCTTATTTGTCGTTTTAATCGTTGTCGTTGTTGATGTCTTGGGCGAAGATGGAGACGCCGACCTTTTGCCGGGCCGCGACCACCACCGTAGTACCTTTAATAAGGTAGGGACGTAGTGGCGATGTTTGTCGAGGAAGGCGATCTCCATTGCCGGGCGTCAAGCCGTTGCTCTGGTTGGAGCTTGATGGTTCGGCCCGATGCGAAGTAGGTTGTCGCCAATTTGTGTTGCCATTTGATGAAGGATGGGAGCCTCGAGGTAGTGACGGCCGGCCGTCGAGATAGGAGGTTGATATGGGTGGTATGTACCTCTTGTCATCGTCGGTGAAGCTCACAAGTCGAGGCTTGTGAAGATGGAAGCGTCGAAGTCTTGGGCGAGGTGGATCGCCGTTTTTCTGCGTGTAGGGTGCCTCCGGTGTATTGCAGCCCACTACCTGTTGGCGAGTCGCATCTGGACGTAGATGTCGTTGAGGAACAAGGGAGCCAACGGGATGGCTCTGGAGTCGCCCCTCCGCCGCCAAAGTCGCGTAGTCAACGCCACGATGGTTGTTGGTGTCGCCGTTGAAGGGACGCCCCAAAACCGGAGAGTGGGGCACCATGGTATGTTGTCTCCGTTTCCGCGCGTGACGCCTTTGGGGATGCGGAGGAGCCAAAGAAGGAGGAGTGTCGTTGTTGTCGGTTTGGCATTTGTGTCCACGATGTTACGCTGGCGTGGTACCGATGATGTTGCCTTTTTTGGAGCCGCGGCTTGAGAGATGGTGTTCTCCGTCATTGTTGATGTCGGTGAATGTCCAGCGGTGTAGTAGATCGTCGGCGAAGGTCGGCGAGTGAACCACCATCTCCTTGGTGGCGCCGGGGGCGTCGGTGTTCTCATCCGCCGGGCGCCCATGTGTGGAACGTCGTGGTTGCCAATGTCGAGGTTGGCCGCTAGGATGTCGCCGTGGTTGATGCCCTTTGTAGTTGTTGTCGATGGTAGGCATGGTGAAGATGTAGTCGACATCGTGGGAACGTCATTGGCGTTGGCATTCTTGAGGACGTCGTTGCCGTTCATGGCGCCCATGGTAGCGTCCTTTGTCGTTGTCGACGCCGTCGATGCTTTGGTGACCGTGGAGCGTGTGATGTCCTGGTCGGCGAGGTTGTTGGCGTTGTTGTTCATGTCACCGTTGTTGTCCGGGATGTCGTGGACGTCGGGGTTGAGATTGGCGACGTCGGTGCTAGCGTCGGCGGCGTTGTTGAGTCGTCCTTGTTGGCACTCGGATGTTCCCAATGTCAAGGATGATGTTGGTAGTGACCGGGAACTTATCGTGACATTGTAGTAGCCGTGAGGCGTTGGCCTAGTTGGGTAGGCTTTTCGTCGAACGGTTGGTGGACGCGTCGGTGGTAGCCTCGGTTCTAATCGATCCGGGAAGCGGCGGGGGGCGCCCATGGGGTAGGCGTGCTCGTTGCTTGCGGCGTTGATGATCTTGGAGGGGCGGCGTGGCGCGCCCGGTAGGAAGCGTCGTCACCGTCGGCGGCGCCCATGGTAGGGGCGTCGTCGGTGGTGGGTGAGGTGACGTCGTAGGCGCGTCACGTCGGACGGCAAGGCAAGCGTCTTTGCGGTGTTCTTTCTTTGTCGTGGCCACCGGTCGTCGTGGATGTCGATAGGAGCGTTGTTGATGTCGGGAGCGGCTATGGCGCGGGCGGCGTTGTTGGCGGCGCCCGGGTCGTGTGTCGCCGTTATGCGTCGTCGGCGGTCGCTGTTCATCCAACTTCTCCGGAGGGCGGTGAAGGTGGCCGGATTTTCTCCGGTGATCACGAAACTCCCAAAACTCCATCCGGAACTCGGCGATCATGTGGCTGTCCATCGGATCTTGGCGTTGGTGGTGGTCGGCCGCCGGTGGTGGGAATCGCCCCCGGTCTCCGGATACCCGGTGTCCGATTCCGGCTAGATTGGGCGGAATTGACACCTAATTGCTGATCGTCGGGCGATCTTGATGGCGGCGGTGATGGTGTAGATGGTGATTGGGGCTGTTTGGGAGTAGTAGGGAGGAAGAAGAAGAGGAAGAAGCTGGGGGCGCTGTCATGGGAAAGGGAAGGGCGGCGCGTGGGCGGGCCGGGTGGCGCGGCGGCGGCGGTACGACGGCGCGACGTGCGTGGTGGAAAGAGAGAGATTGAGAGCTAGAGAGCTGGAGAGTTTTTGGGTGTTACCCCTTTAATTTTTTCGATTAAAATCCAAACGATTCTGACTCCCTTCAGATTTATAGTCCGGGGAAGACTTGCACGCTAAGCAATCTCTAGGAGGTTTCCTTATAGATTGGAATACCTCTCTCACAAGCAACCTATTTATTCCCTATTTTATTCCTATCTTTATTCCTTAAATATTCCTTACTTTATTGTGAAGCAACCGACGGGCGTGTGATTCTGTGGCGGCGGCGGCGGCCGGTCGGGGAGGTGTCTGTAGCGCCAGGGGCCTTGGGCCCTAGGCGGCGGCGGTTCCCCCTTTGTTGGGCCCTATTCCGCGATCTCTTTTTTTTTGGTTCATGACACTTCGATTTGTGTTTGTGGCTTACCAGGATTTGTTGGAATAGTCATGTTTGCCTAAATAGGACCATATTTGATATCGTATTTGGCTTCTGCTCTACCATAGCATAACACAGTTAGCTTAGTCATGATATCGTATTTGGCTTCTGCTCTACCATAGTCATGATAATAGCTGCTCCTGTTGAAAGAAGGTACAAAGTATTGTTTTGATTGACAACAGTTAGCTTTTAGTATTGTTTGATTTGTTTCTATAAGAAAAGAAAAGAAAATGAAACTTTGGTTATGGTACTGAAGCATACCTGAATGAACTATACCCTGTAACATGTGCATCATGCAAAACTGTAAATGTTGTAAATTTCTGTTGAAAATGTTACAGAGGTTGGCTAGATTCAGCAGGTACTGGTGGAAAAATGCAAATTTGGTGGAGCAGGCTGCTAAGGAATCAGGAGAAGCCATAGCTCTGCCCTGAGGGATTCAGATCTTGTCTCAATAATAGCTGGGATGGAAGGGGGTACTGGATCCAGTGCTGCTCCCGTTATTGCCCAGATATAAAAGGGAGCTGATTATCTTACCGTGTTGTAGCAGATATGCAGTTTATAGTCACTTGTTTACAGAGCTCATTGAATAGGACAATAGGACTGGCCTGTGAAATGACTGAATGTATATACAATGAACTATAGCTACAACTATCTCATGTCACCACGTCGCTGAACAATCTTTCTGTTCATATTCAGATTTTTGTGTCCAGGTGCTACCTCATGAAGAACAATGGACTGTCAATGTTGGCTTATTGTGAACAAGTGCCTACTGTTTTAACGCTCTGTTCCATATATTATATACTATCTGAGGATACAGCGCTGGTCAGTCAGTTGCTTCGGCGTTGCAGTACCATATCTTTTTTCTTCGTTAGTGTTGTTCCATGGCACTATCTTTTGCTTCCGCGCGCAAAGGACTCTGATGGCTAGATATCTTTATCAGTCTATCAATTACTCCAGCATTATGATTCCATATGTTTTTAGGTCCGTTCTATTTCAGTGATCGTAGGCAGAACCGGCCAATGCCCCCGCAAAAACACTAGTCTATCTATATATTCTGAACCTGCTCAGCTGTCCTATATGGCCACGGCCGCACTTGTTTTATGTGCATCTCCTACCTTGGTGACTTGTTTGTTGGCACAATTTATCTGACAGCTGCTTGACCTATTGGAACTGTTTGTACCAAATAAGTACTCTATCCATTCTAAATTATAAGTCACTTTAATCTTTTTAGTACATCCATTTTAATATGCATCTAGATATAATAATACATAACAAAATAGATGAATCAAAAAGTTAAAGCGATTTATAATTTGGAACGGAGGGAGTATTTTTCAAATAACTTCACATGCGAGGTTCCTGTCACAAAGGGGTTAGTTTGGTTTGAAAAATACTTCGTCTGTTCCATATTATTGGTCATTTTGGGTTTTTTAGATGCATTTCACGTACTACTACTTATGTATCTAGGACATAGTGTATAAACTAAGTGCAAGATAAAGAAAACAATGTAGAGTATCTAAAAATATCAAAACGACTTATAATTTAAAACGGAGGGAGTACATATATAGCTATTCCTCGTGACCTTAACTTGCTCTAGTCGGACCATACATAGGTAGAGGTCCGATTTGCCCCAGGCTGAACATGGTCGTGGCCACCGCCAATGAGTACAGGCTCGACCGTCGCTAGACTTTGGCGAGACCGTCAAGGTAAGAAGCGTGGGCACGACCATTGGGGCTCGATGCAGAGCGCTCCTAAAAGGACCTTAACAACAATGATTCACCAAACCAGCTTCCTTGCGGTGGAACCTGTCATGTAATTTTTAACAAAAATTAAAATAACTTTATTAGGCTCTGTTAAATTCCAGTATTTTATTTATTATAGCTGCCAATATATTTCCCCGACAAGTCAATATATGTCATCATCATGAATATGTATATATGCTCGCACCTCATTATATACTTATTTGGTATGAGAACTTACAAGTTCTTTACGGTCAAAATAATCAAAAATTATAAGCCCAACGAGAAATATTTGGGAAAACCGCTGGTGTGAGATCCATATTGAGAAAGTTCCACTTGAGAGAACCAATAAATACCACCCTCGCTACAACCACACCGTCGGACGCTTTCCATATAATCCAAAATTCAATTTCGAATTCGCCGACAATGACACGCGCCTCCCCCGTTGTTCATCCCCGGTCGCCTGCGTCGCCGTGCCTTCTTTGCCCCCCCGACGCCATGGGTGCAGCGCGGCTCGCCATCGGCTCCGGTGGGGCGGCAAGGCACCGTCCCCCGCCTCTCCATCGACAATCGCCGATCGCACGGCTACTACACTCGTATCCCTCCCTACGACTCATTGCGCTCCGCCGCCCGGGGTGCGTGCAGCTTGTCATCGGCTCCACCTCCGCCCGGGAGCGGCAAGGAACCGATTCCCCGCCTCTTCGTCGACACCGGCGATCGCAAGGCTACCGATGGGATATATTTTCTACAATATGCTTTAAAGGTCCGAGTTTTGTCTAAATCCTGAAACCTACAGTAGCGGACACTGTAAGATTTTTGGTTTTAGTGGAACAACGATGAGATATATTTTGCAAGAAACGGAGAAATCACATGCCCGGGTAAGTCGTAATAAATTTTGTCTTGTAATGATTTAAACATAACATATTATTTTCTACAACACGATGCTCTCATATCCTTTTTATTCTAGGAATTGATTATTCCACATATACAGGATTGTGTGAGCTTTTCCACTCTTTCCGGGCAAATTCAGTGTCATGCATTATATTGATGGCATTACAGACACCAGACCCTCCTACTCATGCTTGGGCACCAGATTCTGAAAGGCCTCAACTCCCTTATCATCTTTGGGGCTTGGATCTTATGGATTCATTGTACTAATTGTGTGTTTGATGGAGACTTGGCTAGAGCCTTATTGCTTGCTAGGGAGGAGTTATTTAATTTGGGGTTTGGCTAGGGCTACAAGTATCTGTAGAGAGGTATAGGAACACTTCCAATATGTGTGTGTTGTTGGGGTGTGTGTGTGTTGTGGGGGAGTGGGGAGGGGCTGGATATATATAGCCACAGTCAACATCACAACACAATACAAGGCAACTAGGCTATGGTTAATCCTGATAGATATTATCCTAATATGCATGATCCTTTCCTAATACACGCATTCCTAATGATTCCTTTCCTAATAGTAGTTCCTAATATACCCTTGGGCTGGTATAGTGTGTTTGCTTTGGTTGGGTTTAATTCACTCTGTCACAGACGATTCATATTGTTAGTAACATGATTTTTATGGTGTTGGCGTGTGTGTTGGTTAGGGCTCTTCCCTTTTTCCTTCTTTATATAATGATTCATAACTTTCAGTCATCTTTGTTTGCGCACAAATAAGCCTTTCTAGATTGTTCACTGTGATGTATAAACATCTCCAATTAAAACTTGTATAGCAACAAGTATTGTCTTTTTGTTTAGATGACTACACATCACTTGTGGACTTCTCCTCTTGTCCAAAAATCTCTCATCTTCTAGTGTCTAGAACGTTTCAATGTCTATGTTTCTACACATCACAATAGTCAAATATCTTATAATGTGACAATGACAACGAATTTGACAATGCATTCACTCGAGATTTATTCTTCACCCTCGACAGCTATATCTATTATGTAAATGAAAAAAAAAAAATGTTTTCAGGTTTTGCACTATGAAGCAATGGACATCAATCTAAATGAAATAATATGGGATTGCTACTTCAACAAAGTGTTGCCACAATTGGTGAAGAAAGGGAGTGATGGAAACCATGGGCTGACCGCTGAATGTGATGCTAAAATTTTACATGTAAGATCTATTTGCTTGCTATATATGTTTGCAAATTGAATGATATTTTTCTTTAATTGTTACTTCACGTATGGCACTTGGATCTATTGATCAAATCGAATTTAGGGATCAAACTCAAATTAGCTAAGCGTGTCATGCACCGAAATTAATATGACATAAACGTGAATGGCAAATATTTGACTCATCAACATGTCTCACATGGTTCACCATTTTGGTACAAGAATCCATCAAAGAAAAGTGGAACAAGCCTCCGCTCTCATAGCATTTTCCAACAACCACATTTGGATACAACACATTTATTGGACTCAAAGACAAGCTTATAACCATCTCTACATAGTAGAGAGCCGCTGACGAGATTCTTCTTGATGGCGGGGACATGCTGCATGTTCTTTAGTTGCACAATCTTCCCTGAAGAAAACTTCAGATTGACCGTACCAACACTATGAACACTTGCATAAGTCCGGTTCCCCATCAGCAGGGAGGAACCTCGACCATCCAGGTAAGTAGAAAATAGAGAAATGTCAGCACATACATGAATATTAGCGCCTGTGTCAACCCACTAATCAGGCGAGAGACAAACTGAAAGAACTGTAGGTAAATATTTACCGTACCCCGATCCTCCAGCCTCGCTAATCACCATGTTAGCATACTCCTTTGGCTTGTCCTTGCGGTCAGGGCACTCTTTTGCCTAATGGTCATCAACACTGCAGACAAAGCAAAGACCATGCATTTCCCCCGTTTCCTTTGGTACCCTTCTTTTTGAAGTTTGCGACCTTTGGCTTGACAACATTCTTGTTCTCCTTTTTCTTCTTCCTTTGATGGTTCTGAGGGTTTCTCTTCTGCACCATATTGGTGCTAGAGCCTCCCTTCTCATACACCTTCTTGCCACACGTGTCTTTTGCTCTCGTGTTCTCTTCCACGGTGAGGATGGAAATCAGGTCTTTCACACTAAACGCTTTGCCTCCCGTGCTTCCGAGAAGTGGCAAAAAGCCGACCAAGTAGATGACGGCTTAGCGATGATACCACCGACCACAAACTGGTCGGGAAGCACACACACTCCATGTTCTTGAGTTCCTTTACTAGCATTTGTATCTCATGAGTCTGTTGGACCACAGAACGGTCATTGACCATCTATTAGTCATAGTATTGCTCCATGATGTATAGCTATCTGCCGGCATCAAGAATTCTGAACTTGGCCTCAAGTGTATCCCACATGTCCTTGCCCGTGGGCGAGATCCATACACCCGCATCATACTCTCGGGTATGATGCTAATGAGAGCACCTCGAAACAGGTTGTTTGCCTCACCAAAACTCCTCTTTCTTCAGCCAGAAAGAGGAGGATTAGTGCGCTTTGCCCCAATCACATGGTCACATTTCATTACGGTGAACCACAACTTGGATCGGACACGCCAAATCTTATAGTTCGAACCATCATCATTCAGAGGTGGTGGCTTAAGTGATGCAGTAAAGCTATAGCATTAGTAATGAACCTATCAAGTGTTTAGATTGTTGAATATTTAGGCATATTATGAGATGCATTAACGCATAAAAACGATGATATGTATGCTAACAGGAACAACGGAAACACATATATTCTGCACTTGCTACTGCCACTAGCAACATATGCTAAGCCTACTAGAATTACGAGAAGCGATAGCATAAGCAGAGGATGTTTCAGATTACACCCTTGGGTTAGTCGGCCGGTGCCCACGCGGGAACATCACCGGACCCGACAACAGCAGCATTGACGTTACTCCTTATCATCGAGCCATCGGTTACACGTGGGCTTGCTTGCTGAATAGCAAGTGCGTCGGGAAGGAGTAGTCATGCTCGAGAGCGCTCCCGAAAAACTTGACCGCCCGCCTACCCGTATAGGTACTCTTAACGGACGGAGTTTCGGAGGCCTGCTCGCCGGAGCTCCCTGTGCGCGTAGGGAACTCAGGTCGGAGATGAAGAACAGTAGAGATGGAGGTGGTGACGGGAGAGACACTGTCCGATGGGGTGGACAGCCGGACAGGGGCATTCCTTTTATCCGAGTTGTCCCCTCTTTCTTGTTGGCACTTCTATCCGGGGGTTGGAGGTTGGGCGCGTGGCGGCTGGTGATGACGGCTAGGGCTTGGCTCGCCCCACGGTGGCGGCTAGGGTTTCGGCCGTTAGGTCTCTCGGGCCGAGTGACAAAACCTAGCCTTGCGAGGCCAAGGCCGGCGGCACGCACGCACGCCACGCCTCCACCCTTGGCCAGGCTCGGCGGCGGCGGCGGCGGCGTGCGCGTGTGGATCCCCATATGTCCCTCTCAACTCATCTTAGTGAGCATCTCATAGCTTCACTATTTAAGTTGATTATCTTGTTAGTGAAAACACTATGTGGTACTAATCCTTTTTCCACTTACCATAAATTGTGGGCCTTTAAAGTTCTATATATTAATTAGGACTAATTATGAGCTTGGCCCTTTTAATCCAACAGAATCAACATAACTCTGAACTGAACTGGTAAATGGTTACAAGGCAGGACAATTGCTGAATTGGCACCTAATTTGTTCAAGCCGATATTCATCTGAATTATCAAAGAGAAGAACAGTGGCTCGGGCTCTAAATAATCGAGGTTGGATGTCAGATATACGAGAGGCTCTTACGGTGCAAGTTTTGGTTGAGTTCCTTCAAATTTGGGAACACGGTGAAAGCCCTTCCAGTTTCCTAAATAAAAACATCATTGTGTTCCATGGCAACAAACTAAAAAATGATGGCAGAGAAGCATGATGTATTCCATGCATGACAGCAAACATTTATTCTCTTTGGGATGGTTCCAACTCCACGTCAAGCAGCTCCCGCTCCAAAACTCTTGGGTGACGATTCCAGCAGGATGATGATATCGGCGCGATGTGCTAGATCCGAATCCGCCGAGCCAGCATGGGGTTGCCAAGTCAAAGTCGTTGGCGATGGAGTGGGCTCAGCGGCCGCCATCAAGGCTAGCGGTGCGTGTGGATGGGGATCCCGTGCGGATGAGGACGAAAGTGAATTCACGGTAGAGGCCCACACGGACGCCGGAGCACGGGGACGAAGCAAAGTGGCAAGGGAGGAAGTCGTGTTTCGCCCCTTCTCGCCTTGCCTCGCGCGGCTGGCTGCTCGCTCGCTTCCTCGATCGCGTGCTAAGGGAGGACGTTGCGCTGGCATCCGGTGGAGCCTACCACAACCAGTGGGGAAAGGGTAAATGGAAGGGCAGAGTCGTCGGCTGATAGTGAGGACGGCGGTGGCCAGCGGAGGTGAGGGCAACTAGGGGAAGGATTAGCATGGCGGCAGAGTCGGCTGGGCAGGAGTCACGCTGGGGGAGAAAGGGGTGTGAGGCATGAAAAGAAAGAAGCGAAGAGTTATTTTTGTTTAATGAGTGGCATTAGTGGGTAATTACCCACCAACTCCATGAGTAGGTTCACATTACGTGGTTTAGAGCAGCATGAGAGGTGCTCTAAAACACCAACCTCGTTTGCATTACAGCTCTAGAGTTTTGGAGCTGGCGTGCTTGCCTGCAGATGTTCTACGAGATTAGGCAGCTCCACGCGGCAAGAGCTATTCCATTATCCAGGCCACAGTGCACTAAGGGCCATTGATGACGGTCCATTACAACACGTAGCCTTGCCTAATCTCGTAGACCACACAGCCCACATGGTCCTTCGAACCTGTCACTTCAGACGGCCCATCGACCGAGCGCAAGTTTTTGTCAAGACATCCAGACATACTCGCGCGCTGCTCCGCCGGGTCCCCAAGCCTTGCCGCCGCGTCTTCTAGAATTTATAAACGCAACCTACGGGACCTTATTTATATATTCACCGGGAAATATGCGATGCGTTACGGCGGGAGTCGTTCTCGCTTGTAGCGTTAAAGACCTAAACGCTAGATTTAAATATTTTAATATTAGGTATATATATATATAATAGATTTATTGTATTAGAAACAGAAGAATAGGGAGAAGGAATAAATTGAACCTTTAGAAGAGGTGTCCTAGAATTGGTCCTCGGACCCGCACCGTGCTTGTTTTATTTTTTGGAATTCCCGCACCGTGCTTGTGGTCTACAAGAGGCCCAAGCTTCTCCTTGAAGCCCACTCGGCTTTCCCAAAGCCCAACACAATGAACCCTAATGGGAAGAGAATCTCAGCCTTTGATTTCAATCCTACGGTCACAAATTATCTGGACAGGAAACACATGTATAAATGCTGAATGAAAATTCTGGTGGATCTCAGTCTCTTCCACTCCACACACACGCAGCCGCACACAGAGATCGCAGCTCATGACACGATATGGCTAACATCGCGGCACTCGGCTCGCCGGTGAGCTATCAAGGACCGTCGAGTCTGGCAGCACGTGGCAGCCTCAAGCCGTGGCAGCTGTAGATGCGCTAATTGCGTGGAGGCTGAGCCGCTCGACGGCAGCGACCCACCCCTAGGGGCGCGTGGCGGTGCAAGACGGTGATGGGTCTACGACGAAGGCGCAACACCCCGCTTTCTCGACTGCGTACGTACGCCTACCCTCTCCGGAGATCTGAGTAGCGAGCGGTGGAGGGCTGCAGCGGCGCATGACGCCTAGACGACCGTGGTCGCATGGTCCGCCGCACCGCACCGCTGCCTTATTTGGGATCCTTTCTCTCACAACTTGTGTTACCTTTATTTCGTCTTGATTTGGTCCTCTTTCTCTTTGATATAATCTGTTGATGACGTCGAGTCCTATTGTTTATAGTCTGGTTGGTTGGTATACGATTTGTATTCAATTTTGTCAAGGCAAAGTTTGCTTTTTACTCTTTAGGGCCGTGCAATTGTAGAGTTCCAAGATTGTTGCGACTTGGAATATATGTACTATATGGATACGATGGATTTGAGTAGTATTTGGATCGGTAAAGGAATCGGTGGAGTCCTAAGGGCTTCTCCAGTGGTGAATCGACTCATCGTCGAAAAAGCTGGTGTGCATGCAGATGGCTTCTCTAGCAAAGCACCAAACTGTTTTTTATTAGTTATTTGTGGCAGTGAGTCGATGCAAGAAGTTGAGTCGACTCTCTATTTTTCTTCATGAATCGACTCTCCAGCCAGTTGAGTCGCAGTTGAGCCGACTCAAACCAGGCCACGTAGGCTATTGAGTCGCTTTGCTTCGGCCCTGGAGAAGCCCTAACAGGATTTGTTAGGCATTATCCTACAGGCACGCAACGCACGGCTTCGCGACCTCTACCGGCTGCTGTAGTCCTCTAGCCGAGCCGTATAGTATCGTACAGACCGAGCCCAACCGTGGTTTGCCGTATGATCATGAGACTCGCGCACGCAGGCAGACCACAAAAAAAAAAGTTGGACGGGCAGGCAGACGGAAAAAGGTGGACAAGAAATTTCCTCTCTTTATTAGTATAGCAAACATACCTGTGCGTTGCAACGGGGAAAAAATGTGGCAAAAATTTTCATGTAAATAATGCTGAAGTTCTCTAATTATGATGATTACCTGATGTGATTTACGGCACGTGCTAACTCAAGCCGAACATACGCTGCAACTAAGATATATATTTCAAGTATGCACAAATGCATGTAGATGTCTAGTTGATACACTTTTTTTTTTTTCTTTAAATGATTACATATCCAAGAGAAGAAAATATTTACAAACAAAAGGTTCAGATCAAGATTCTTTAAGGAAAACTGAATAAACACAAAAACCCTCGAAATTAAAGGTTCAACAACATGTACCATACGTATATGAAACCTGAAAATTTTCTAGACATGCACAATTTCCTCAGGGTTAGTAATCCACATCTAGTGACACCGGTACACAGTATATAGTATAGAGAAATAAATTCAGGGCTCAAGATGGAGTGATTGCTGAGGCTGAATAAAAAAAATAATAAAAAAGCGAGCGGCGGCGGCATCACGCACAGCGGCATCAGGGTGGCCAGCGATCGATATATAGCATCCCCACGGCGGTAGCGGGCCTAGGGCTCGATCGGTGACCAGTTTTATACTTTGAGATAGCAAGGAAGAAGGAACGCACAGGCGGGCAATCCTAGAAGAAGTAGCATCCGACAACGCCGGAGGATTAGAATTTGGTGCTTGGTTTCGTACGTAGTTTCACCCAGCAGGAAGTGATGGGAAGGGATTGGCACACCTGGCGTCGCGTCACGGTAGCTGCGGGTGATCGTGGAGGCGGTGGCGTCTGGTCGGCGGTGCAACTCCGGTGAAGAAGGAACGCACGGGCAGCCAATCCTAGAAGAAGCAGCGTCCGACGGCGGTGGAGGATTAGGAGGCGGCGTAACTCCGGCGGGCACTGGCTGCTGTCAGGCTGATGTATGGATCGAGGTGGCGTCGCGTGGAGGAGGAGACGTGTCGTGTCACACCAAGCAGAGATGAAAATTTTCTCGTAGATGGAATATGATTTTACATTAGGAGTCCTTACGTTGGAATCATGTATTGCATATGTATTCTTGTACGTCAGAAATATTCAAATCATCGCCAGCCAGAGTTGTTTGCGAACGGACTCCAATCCTATTTAATCACGTCTTGGCTCATGAGGATCAAATACTTGGATCCACTTATTTTTCAGTATTTTCATGGGCTTTCTAGAGTCCGGTATAGATACGGAAGAGAGGTGAAAGAAAACGATGGTGAAAAAAAAAAAGTATATTCATTAGTTTGCGAAAGGTGTTTTAATCCCACGCATGCCAGCTAGCAAGCGAACCACAGGAGCTAGTGAAATCACTGTTCTTTGCTTCATCGGTGTTCTAGGTTCATCTTCTTCGTGCACTATAGCTAGAAAGAAGAAATCAGGAGCCATACCTTGGGTTTTGGCAATCTAAGAGTTTTTGTGTCGGAGAATACCAAACAATGCTCGCAAGTTATTATCAATAACGGTAACCGTTCTTTACTTACGTCCGCATGTCCGGACGGAGCTAAACGGCCCGGCCCACCTTCACTCCACGCACGCATCCGTTCCCTCCACGCATTCCGCCTGCCGCCGCGCTGCCTTTTTTCCTCCCCGGGTCCCTTTCGTCGACAGCTGCGACAGCAACAGCAAGCTACCGTTACTCTACCTCCCTAGCTAGTAGCTGCTGGCGAGAGACAGGGCGGCGGCGCCGATCCATCCATCACCCATCCACCGGTCAGGATGTGGGACGAAGGCGGCGACGGCGGCATCCGTGGCCATGAGGCCCTCCTGCTGCAGGCCTCCGGATCAGGAGTGGCAGATTACGGGCACGCTGGTGGCGGCCCAGGGTCGCTCCTGCTGCCATGTCTCACCCCGGCCGCCGCCGCGCCGGGGTTCTCCTACATGGCTCCACATCACCACGCGCATCAGCCGACGGGGCCCTTGATAGGCGGCGCCGAGTGCCCATTTGGTTTCGGCGGCGGCGGGTACAATGACAACGATGGCGGAGGGGTACAGTTTGTTTCGATCCCCCGTTTTAATTTTTTTATCAGTTTGTTTCAGATGTTTTAGAGGGATGTTTCAACCAAATCATTTGTATATTGCAAAAGTAGATCGAGTGTTTCACATGTTTCAAAGATATGTTTCAGAAAAGGAGGTTTCTAGTTTTCAACTAGTTTTCACCCGTATATTTTAACTGTTATTTTCCGGCTGGTTTAAAAGTAGATCGGATGTGTTTTTATAGTGTTTTGATTGAAGTTTCAAGTGTTTCATCTACCTTCATGTGGATGTTTCATCTCATGGTCCCCGACTGTTTTCAAAAGTAGATTGGGTGTTGCTTCTCTCTTCTTCCACCTTTTTCTACTATATGCTCTCCCATGGTAGAGCCGAGGTCGAAAGCTCAACTGTTGTTTTTCGGATGTTTCAAAAGTAGATCAGGTGTGTTCCCTACTTTGTTTCATAATAACGTTTCAAATATTTCAATTACCCTCACGCGTATGTTTCATGTCTTGTTTTCCGCCTATTTCGAAAGTAGATCGGGTGATGCTCCCGCTTTTCTTCCAAGTTTCGCTACATGCTCTCCATGGCAGAGCCGAGGTCTAGCTCGAGCTCGGCATGCGGGGACAGGTAGGGCAGGGCGCAGTGGAGGCGGCGGCAGAGAGGCGGCATCGAGGGGGTAGGTAGGGTGGGCGCAGCGAGGCGGAGGGCAGGAGAGCGGGCCCAATGGGCTGAGAAGCGTGCCTGGCGCAGCATCTAGATGCGGTCGCTTGTCGGGGACGTCACGGACGCTAGTGCTCCCCAAATACTAGTGGACTCTTCATTCATTTTGGTATGTATTTGGAGTATTGCCTCTTTATTTTTCCACCTAGGCCTTTTTCTTTTTTATATATGATTTGGTCCATTTAACAAGGTGACACTTCGTTTTAATACTACCTTGCCAAAACAAGGTTCTTCGTCGTTGCTAATATAAGATACAAAAGTTCGATATTTTTCACCGTCATACATGAAAAAAAGATCGTGTTATTATAAGATAGATGCTGCCTACCTCGTTATACTAGCCGTTTTAGCTTTCGATCTGGTGAAGCAAAAGAATCTTTGAGCCTGGACATAGAATCTTTGAGCCTGGACATTGTGTGTGGTGTCAATCGTTAGATCCAAGCTATGTATGAGGTAGTGCCTAGATCCTGTTTGGTTCAATAGCCCATGAATTTTTTTGGGACTTTTCAAAAAAGACTCTCCATGAGAATCTTTTCGGGACTTTTAGTTAAAAATATAAAAAATTCACCCTATTTAGTTTGCTAGGGACTTTTAGAAACTTATTTTTAGTTCAAACACAAAAATCCTGGAAACAAACAGCCCTTATATTCCAACGGAAAGTCAACGTTGTTCGCACCCACATAGCCGAGAGCAAAAAACAAAGAAAAGAAATAACGGCCGTATATAGCCTCCACTTCATGTTGCCCGTCAAGAGGAAAAAACTTGGGGACGGCCCTGCCGTACGCGCCCGTCCGTACAGCCCTGACGTGGCGAGTTCTCATTGGATCACGAGTGCAGGGGAACGGACCCTGCAACTGTTCGATGTCCCGTGTGTGCGTGCATACAGCAGCTGCTCGTATCGTCTGCCTTCGAGCAGCGGCTGTTCGATGGCCCTTGAGGCCACGCGGCAGCCATCCAGCGGAGGGTCGTACGGCCCCCGGTTTTTTTTTCCCGTCAAGAGGGGCGACAGAATTAAGAAAGGGAGCAAAATACTGACATGTGGGGGCACAATACTATGGGACGCTGAAGGTCAGAGCCAAAAATAGAAAAACGGCTGTTCCAGATCTAGTCCACGGTGCACTCAGGCCCACTAGTGACGGCCATCAATGCATAGCCTGGCCCAATTTCATAGGCCACACAGCTTACATGGGCCTTCGGAATGGCCGTCACTTCACACGGCCCACCTGATCATCCTCTCAAGCGCTCGACTTTTGCTCTGGCTCCACATTCCAGACATCCTCGTACGCTTCTCGACCGGGTCCTTGGCTCGACGGCTCCTGTCCTGTCCACTGGCTGTGTCTTCTCCGTTGCCGAGCTCCCGACTTGCTCATCAAGGCTCTCGCCACCGCTGACGGTGGGGCCTTGCTAGCGCGCCCTTCCGCGTGGCGTATTCACACGTCATCAAGCTTGGGTTCGTCGGGGAGGGGGCAACTCTGCTCAAGGCAAGACCGGCGGGGGCTCCGATGCCAAGTAGTTGTTCGACAAAATGCCAGCATGCGACGTTGTGTCCTAGAACACGACCATTGACGCAGTGGTGCAGCAAGGGGAAGTGGCCGGGGCTGGCATATTGGCATCAAGGAAACATGGAGACAGGCTATTGGTAATATAAATTCATCAAATAAACATTGTACTAGGTAGGCGGCCGGTGCATTGCTAACTTTGTGTTGCGAGTAGAATTGCGAGTAAAAGTGAAAGAGACGTAAAGTTGCAAACAATTGTTGTCCTTTATTCCATTGATCATCGATACATTTATACATAGTGAGGATCGGAGTTTTCACAAGAACGCCCCTCCCCGTAAGAAATTGTTTATGGTGGAAATCTCACGGGGAAGTATCGATGCCGCGTATGTAGGGACATGGAGATGAAGTCTCTTCCTGTTGGCCCCGTAACTTTAGCAGGATCCAAAGGGGATCCAAGGAGAAGGATAAGATCACTCTTTTTACGGGATAATCTTAACACTCCCTCTTGATCGAATCCGTCCTTGAGATCAATATGAATTGTATTCTTCCACCAAAAATTCCTGTAGGATAAAACGAGGAAGAACACATGTAGAATATGCTATTGAAAACTCCTTAAAACCCAAAGTGGGAAAAGAAGGAGAAAGTGTAGCTTATAATGATTATTGCCTCATTGTAAACTTATATGAGAAAACCTTTTTAGGAGAAAACTCATGTCAAGTTTAGAGAGAAATATATTTCTTTGATATTCCCTTAAAAACCCCATTGGGGAAAACAAGGAATACGACATATCCTTATGTTAATATTGCCTCATTAAAAACTCTGTATGAGAGACCTTGAGAGGAAAAACTCATAAAGAGAAAAGAGTGCAATATGATGGTTTGGACAAGCCAACATCTTGGGGATTTCTCCCCCTGAACCTTGCAAGTCTCTAAGTCATCGCATACCAATTCCTTTGACACATTTCTCAAATGAGGAAGCTGGTAGAAACTTAGTGAACAAATCAGCAAGATTTATCACATGATTTGGCTTTCAAGATTTCTATTTCTCCATTTTGTTGTAATTCATGAGGATAGAACAACTTAGGAGAAATATTGTTGTTGATGTTGCTTTTGATATAGCCGGTCTCCATCTGTGCAAGACAAGCCGCATTATCCTCATAGATAATGGTTGGCGCTTGGATAGCACCTATACTACAAGACCGTTGTATGTGGTTAATCATTCTGCGAAGCCAAACACATTCATGTGAAGCCTCATATAGTGCAACTATTTGAGAATGATTTGTGGATGTTGTCACCAAAGTTTGTTTGGAAGACGTCCACGAGATGGCTATTCTATTGTGTAGAAACACAAAGCCTGTTTGTGATTTGCCACTATGGGGATTTAGACTTATTTTGAAGAATATCCCAAGATCCTTTGTGCCATTAACATAGGATCTATTTTACTCCTGTCCAGTGTCTTCTAGTAGGAGCGCGTATGTCTAGCAAGTAGGTTCACTACGAATGCAATGTCAAGCTGGTACTATTTGCTAGATACATTAGCACTCCAATGGAACTAAGGTATGAAACATGAGGTCCCAATATTTTCTCCCCCTCATCCACGAGGTCTGAATGGGTCAGTCTTCATTTCTAAAGACCGAACAACCATGGGGGTTTTGTTACGATATGCTTTGTCCCTATTGAATTTCTCCAATACTTTTCGGGCATAGGCAGATTGACACACAAAGATTCTAGTTGGAAGGTGCTCAAGCCGTAGGCCTAAGCAAAATTTGGTTTTACCCAAATCCTTCAACTCGAACTCCGTCTTTAGATGTTTGCATGCCTCATCAATATCTTGTTGGTTGTCAATGATATTTAAATAATCAACATACACCGATATGATGCAAAATCATGTTTGGGACTTTTTGGTGAAGACACATGGGCAATCATCATTTGTTAGCGTATCCCTTACGTAGAAGGTATTTGCTAAGTCGGTTGTACCACATCCTTCCCGACTGCTTTAAGCCAGAGAGTGACTTTTGAAGCTTTACACAATACATGTTGTGACTTGCGTTTTGATTCGGTATAGAGATTCGATCAGGAACCTTCATATATATGTCCGAATCTAGTGACCCATAGAGATATGTAGATCACTACGTCCATCAACTGCATAGATAGACGATTTTGTCTTTGCCGGAGATATCGATATCGAAATGTAATTCCACTCATGTCTGGAGAGTATGTCTCATTGAAATCAATGCCGGTCTCGCTATGTATCTCACCACCTCATTGTTCTCATTTCGCTTCCGGACAAAAACCCATTTGAATCCCATAGGGAATACTTTGGGAGGTGTAGGTATTGCTTGAGAGAATACCTTCCTTTGTGAGAGCGAGGATATTTCGGGTTGGATTGCATCCTTCCAGGTGATCCAAATCCGAGCGCATTTTGCACTCTGCCATGGTCTTAGGATCCGGATCATTTTTAAGGATTTCAACAATCATTGCGGCGAAATATGTGTCGACAACTGTAGTCTTTCGGTCATATGATTCCCCAGATTGAACATAGTTGATGGAAATTTCAGTTACCCTTTCTGATGCAACATCATCTCCCACAATGGTTCCATCAGGGCATTCCGATGTCGCAACATCAGTAATAGAGTGGACTGTTGATGTGGGTTGTGATGGTTGAACCTCCACTAGGTGTTTCTCAACATGGGGTTGAGTTGCATTTACTAGGTTAGAAGATTTGCTCTTCCGTTTCCTTTGCTTGCTAGGAGCTGCATCTGTGGAAATAGTTGTACTTCTCCCCCTCTTATTTGGTAGTTCAGTAGTTTTGTTTGGCACCTCTACTCTTTCCTACACATTTCTCGCGGGATTATAGGATTTTGTAACACCCTTATAATCAGTAAATGCATCTGGTGCATTATTTGCAATGTGTTGCAAATTGATGATTTTTTGAACTTGCGTTCAGTCTCTAAAGTAAGTGGATTAGAGTTGGAGATGTCCGAGGCATCCCAATTGATTTTTGGGCATTCTTTGTGGCACTTAAAATCTCCCCCGATGCCGGGAAATAATATTCGTCAAAGATACAATCAGCGTCGGCCGTGAATAGGTCCCCTATGGTGGGTTCCAAATATTTAATGATCGATGGAGATTGATATCGGACATAGATCCCCAATTTTTCGTGAGGGACCATAGCTATGCGCTGCGGTGTTGAGATCGGTACGTATGTGGCGCAACCGAACTTTCACAGATGGGAAATGCTTGGGGATTTCCACGTACTAACCGCAAAGGTGAGGTTGCATGCCATGCGAGTTGGACCCAATTGAATCAAGTCAGCAGCGTGTAAGACTACGTGACCCCAACATGAGGTTGGAAGATTGCTATTCTACAGTAATGGTCTTGCATTGAGTTTGATTCGCTTGATAAAAGATTCACCAAACCATTTTGGGCGTGGACATGTGGGAATGAGTCTTTGCACTTGAATTCCTATGGCCAAAAGTCATTCAAGGAATGAGGCCGGCTGAGTCGAGGTCGACCGGCCGCCGTCGAGGGCCGCTGGAGCCTCTGCCGCCCGGTCGCGTGGGCGCTGGGCCACGCCGAGGGCGCGGGCGCGCTGGAGAGCCGTGTGCCGTCGTCGAGGGCTGCCCAAGCCACCACCGAGGTCGTGCATGGGGATTTGGAGCGCCGTCAAGGCTGCGCCGAGCAGCGGCGAGGAGTCCGTCCGCCCGCCCCCCCCCTTCTCCCGATGTGCAATCGGGATGGAGGGGTGTGCCCTTGTTCCGAGCCGAAGGCCCATGAGGGACGTCGATCCAAGTGCGGATGACGCGACGTGGTGGAGCAGGTGGGGATGGTGGTGGTGGAGGTGGAGCAACGAGCGTCGGGCTGATGTTCATCGAGGCACTCCTTGCGGCCGGGCGTGGAGGCGGGCTGCGAGCCACCGGGGATGGCATTGGTGTCGGGTACCGGATCAGCGAGGTTGGCTCGATTCCCAAGGACAGACCATGGCCGGCTGGATGGGCCAGCGGCGTCATGCCTAAGTACGAAGCCCGCCCCGGGATGTATTGCGGTGATTTGCGTGATCGTCGCCATGCAAATGGGTATCTTGGTGGAGGTGGTGCGCCCAACGCCGGGACCGGTGCCGCTGAAAGTGCCGTTGATGCAGCTGGAGCCGGAGGTGGTCTGGGCGGTGTCGGGATGGTGTAGGGACCACTTCATCGGCACGTCTGTGACAAACGTTCCCACCTGCACGTCCGCCGTAGAGGCGGCCACACCTTTTCATGATGATGTCGTAGTGGCGATCGCAGAGACGTCGAGCGTTGTGGCGCAGGCCGAGGCATTCCCCCAAGAACCTCGCAGAGATCCTCGAGGAGGCCACTCTGGATGCGGTTATGGGCCAAATTAACTCCCATAGTGTTGGCACGATGGTAAGCCATCATAACCAATTTGAGGAGGAGGGAAGCTCGGGGAATAGGTCGAGCCATTGCTATTACCTCTTCTTCCCTTCCGGTATTTGAAGGAACTGTGCTATTGATCTCTGTGGAGAATTGGGTAGGCAAGGTGCTGATAACGTGTTGCGAGTAGAATTGCGAGTAAAAGTGAAAGAGACAGAAACTTGCGAGAGAACTGTTGTCCTTTATTCTATTGATCATCGATACATTTATACACGGTGAGGAGCGAAGTTTCGGTGAAAATCTCACGGGGAAGTATCCGATGCCGCTTAGAAACGTGGAGATGAAGTCTCTTCCTGTTGCCCTGTAACTTTAGCGGGATCCAAAGGGAATCCAAGGAGAAGGATAAGATCACCCTTTTACGAGATAATCTTAAAACTTTGTACTAGGTAACTTGGCAACATTAAGACACGCTCCCGACGTGCCCATCAAGGCGCTCGCCACCGCTGACGGTGGGGCTTTGCTAGCACGCCCTTCCATGTGGCGCACGTCATCAAGCTTGGGTTCGTCGGGGAGGGGACAACTCTGCTCAAGGCAAGAACGGCGGGGGCTCGGATGCCCGGAAGTTGTTCGACAAAATGCCAGTATGTGACGTCGTGTCCTGGAGCACGGCCATTGATGCAGTGGTGCAGCAAGGGGAAGTGGCCGGCGCTGGCACATTGGCAACAAGGGAACATGGAGACAGGCTAATAGTAATATAAATTCGTCAAATAAATGTTGCACTAGCTAGGCGGCCGGTGCGTTGCTAACTTTGTACTAGGTAACTTGGCAACATTGAGACAGGCTAACAATTTGTATATTAATAATAAAACTGAGCTCCTAATTTTGTACTATAAAAATCCTTAACCTTCATCGTCCTGTCCCTTTATATATCAGGTCACACAATAATGTTGTCATTTCTTTAAACAGTGTCTGTATCTGCTTGAACAGTCCTTTAAATTCTTGTCTTGGATGCTTTAAACCAATATATTCACAGAACGTTTTGCATCCATACACTTCGAAAGCAATGGTCCTAGAGTAGATGTTTTTAGAATAGAAAACCATTAAATAAATACATATATTAGGGAGAAATAAATAGGGAGCTACAACAAATCTAAGAGGCATCCCCACCGTGTCCACGTCGCCGCACCCTCCCGGCCGCAGGATCGGCCAATCGATGGCGCCGAACGGGCCTTCACCCACGGCCCGGCCGGGCGGTTTGGTGGGTCCGGGCCGCGTGCGCCCGCCCGGGGCCGTCCGTGCGTCGCGGGCGAGCCCCTCAGATTCCCGCGACGGGTCCCGGCCCTGCCTGCGCACTTCTTGTCCGCTCCATCGAGAAGGAGGCGAAATTTCGAGCTCTAGGCGCCTTTTTCCGGCTAGGTCCCCGGCCTGCGGGGGTCTAGCGGGCCCCCGCCACTTGGCGCACCCACACGCCGCGAGGCCTAATCCGTGGCCCCGTGACCATCCCGGGTGGATGCCCGGCGCAAGCCCCCTCCGGCGCCGCCGTGCGTAAAGGCCTTCCCCTGCGCGGGCTCCACCGACCAATCGGCCACTAACACGGCGAGCCCAATCCCACACTCGGCGCCCGCGCAGTGTTCGTAAGTTACTTCCCCGCGCGGGCCTAGCGTTCCACGCCCATCGACGCTGGGCGGGCCCAATGTCGTGGTCGTCGTGCCTCGTGAACCATGCCGCGTCGTCACGCCACGTATGGCGTTAGCGTTCGTTCACGAATCACGTGCTGCGGCGCATCTACTTAAAGGGCTTCCCCTATGCGGACCCCACCATCCACTACCACTCGACATGGTGGGCCTGATCCCGACCGGCGTGTCCCTCTGAGCGAGGTGTGTCGCCTGCTCGCGAGGTCTGCACACACGCCCTAGGCTGCCAGGGCCTTTGAATGGCGCATGACCAGCGGCCGGCGGGCCCAATCATCTCGGGGAGCCCCGCGGCCATCCGGTCGGCGCGATGCCCAGCGCATCCACGTAAAGGCCTTCCCCATGCGGATCCCACCATCCTGCTACTGACACGACGAGCCGATCCTGCGGCCGTCGTGTCCCTCTATTCCGAGTGCGTCGCGCTCGCGGGTCTACACGCCTGCGCCCAGCCGCCCGGGCCGACCTGCATGGCGTGTGGCCATCGAGTTGCGGGCCCAATTCTATGACCCCCGTGACCATCATGGTTCAGTGCATCGCGAATACTGGCCGCTCACGCCCACGTGGCACCGTCTGCGTAAAGGCCTCCCCCCGCGCGGGCTCCACCGGCTGTTTGGCACTTATGCATCGGGATGAATCCTTCGCCCGTCGCGTCGCTGTGGGGCCACCGGTCTAAGCATTGTGTCGCACGGTGTACGCAAGGTCCTCCCCTCGCACGGGCCTACCGTTTGGCGACCATCGACGCGTGGCGCATAATGCGTGTTGATGATGGTGGTGGCGGGGTTATGGTGACATCATGCCTCGGCAATATGGTCAGGCGGCCACTTGTGTCTTTGTCGTCGCCTTGGACTTGCTCGATACTGGAGAAAGACGGTAGGGGACCCGACGGGCCGCTACATGTACGCGGGAGGAGGAAGGAAGGGGAAGAGGAGGAAGGAAGGGGAAGAAGGCGTAGAACCGAGGGGCTTGTTCGTCGGGATGGAGAAGAAGGGTGCCGTCTTGGGCTAGGCTGTTACCCTAGCCAAGTTGGGCCCGCCCACGCGGTGCTTGAGGAAAAAGAGGGGAGGGGAGGTCAAATTTGGGCGAGAGAGGGAAAATGGGCCCAATCCTTTTCTATTTTCTTCCTTTTCTATTTTCTCTTTTCCCTTCCTTCTTTATTTCTTTTCCATTTATCCTATGTTTTATGTATACTTATACATATATCGTAATTTATATTTGCACAAGCATAACTATATATTCCCATGACCTTTATTTTTTGGGGAATAATTATGCATTTGTACACATATATGTATATTAGTATACACATCTCGATCATAATATTGATTCCTAAAGAAGATGTAAATGGTACTCATGCATGTATGTACTTCCATAATTTACAAAACCTAAATTATGCTCCTTTTTGTTGCCACCATAAGCTCATCAAGCAATCAAACAAGAGAACCTATTTTCTTTGTGGCGAGATTTTTAAATCTTTGAGGGTTTCGCAAAGCGAGGGGGTTTTGGTTTTGTGGAAAAATAACCAAGTTTTAGTTGTATTTCAAAAAGTTCAAATTTTTCTTGATTTTTAAAATGATGCAAAAAACACGAGTGTTACAAGTTTATCTATGACATTGTTCTTTATCTTTATTATATTATTTATTACAATGTTTATTGTTTGCTTTGATATGTCTAGTAGAGTTAGATATTTATTATGGGTTGCATACTTAGGATTGTATAGCCCTCATCTTGTAACGTGTAAGATATGTGTTATAGTGTGTATAAGCGTGGTGCTTATATATGTTATATTTGCAAATGCCCGCTATATTTGAGTTGTGGGGTAGATCATAGGGGTTACCACCCTATTGAGTCCTCTGTAATCCTTCCTTCACATATAGTGAACAATAGGATGTGTGTCATGAAGAAGGTAAAGATCTCATTATTGAATCATTCCTAGTTGATGTCCCATAAGTATGGTATAAAGTAGTAATGCTAATGGTGATAGCTAGATATTTGCACTAATTAGAGTTAGACAATAGCTTGTGATGATAATTACTCATTAGTAAGTTTTCCTTGTTTTATTTCATGTGAGTCCTTAGACTAGAATACTTTGTTGAATCTTTATCTTATATTTTATGACGCTTGGTCCATGCATTTATCATTATCTTAATTATCATTTATCATATATATCTTTATCATATTTATTATTTATCATGACATTAACCCTGTTATTAGTAGAAGCATTATTCATTATTGGTTTATTACTATTCCATGTATAAGGATATCATTATTACTACACATATCCATTTGTAGATACCTTGCTAGTGGTAGAATAGAAATCACAACCTGGTTAATACTCTAGGTAAAATGCTACAATTGTATTATTTCTCTATCCGCTTGCTTGAGAACCTATTTCATTTTATATATCCTCTTTATCTTATTTTATGCCTAGTCTTATTCTTATTTATGCCATAGTATATTTCTAGTTGAGGACAACCTAGTCCCATAGCTAGAAGTATAGGTTTCTTCATGACTAGTTTATTAGTGGAAAAGTAATTTTCATATACAAAGCCTTTATGGGGTCATTGCTCTTATAACATTTTGGCGCCGTTGTTATTTTAGTGAGGTCGTTAAGCAGTGTCAACAATTATGGATATGATCCTGTAGCTTATTATAACTAATCGGGGAACTAGTGAGAGTAAAGTTAAACTCTTCTAGGGCCCAACCTATAATCTTTACCTTTGCATCCACCTTTGGTTAGGGCTTGCTAAGTACTGAAGTACTCACACATTGTTGACTCACTAATTTAGGCTCTGATGAAGACTATGACTTCAACGAAAATGAGGAGGCACACCCAGGGGCGGAGCTAGGATTGCTTCTCGTGGAGGGCTAAATAAAGGGCGATAAATGAAAATCAGGTGATTGGATGGTAAATTAAAGACTAAATATAGTAATTGTAAGGGGGAAATCAATCTCCGGGGCTGCAGCCGGGCCGTGGATCCACCACTTTGGGCACAGGGACGATTATGAGTAGACGCTACATTCATTCTTAGGACACCATGATGTTGGAGCTAGGTTTTCACCAATGCTCAAGTTTGCATATGGGGTAGTATCATGTTAGGTTAGGGTCTATCGTGTAGTGAACCACCTTGAAATAAAACACCACCACGTGGTTGTAGTGTAGCTATCTTGTAGTAACCCTAAGATTATAACCCTTGGGCCACTATTGTAAGAACCTTGTTTATCCATATTACTAAAGTTCAGAATTTTCTTTAAATCTATGTCCACTTTTGTACTTAATTAAACATATTTGTGCTTGACCCTAATGCAAATACGCATAATTAAGGACTCCCCACTAGGAAAAGTCCCCTTGCACGGTTCCTGTTGCTATTATTACCCGACGAAGTTTGATAGTCGACAGATAGGACATCAACAATTCATTGTTAAATAAATGTGTTCAAAGTTTAAGAATTGATATTGCAGGACTTCGGGTTCCACGTAATATGTTTTGGTATCAACACCCACATTAAAATTACATTTGTTCTTGTTGTGGGGAAAACAAGTCAGCTCAACACAAGTTACTTTTTGATTTTGATGGCTCTAGTATCCCCTTCATGTGGCCTTGAATGAGGTCTTATGGTCATGTATGTCTAATCCCCAAAGCAAATGGTATTTTTATTGGGTGGATTTGTGTTGATGGTTCATGGTTATGTGAAGTTTATAGATTTGGAGGAAGCCATCTATGAGAATATGACTATGATATGAGGACAAGCACAACTTGACGTTGCTTGTCATGGTGAGCATCGAGCAACCAAGAGGAGAATGTCTAGTACCACCTTAAGTATTGAATTTGATCGGACTAATAGTGGCAAGAACTCACCATCTCATGTTGTTTCCTCTTTAAGCGCAATTATGAGTGCCTACGACTCTTATTATTTAGGATCCCTAGTAAGGCTTGCAAAACAACCAAGTGGGTTGTAGCTAGTTTATAGAATTCTTCAAAGTTCTACCATTAGTAATAATAAATAGCGTTGCACTACATTGGTAGGATCCGCACTAGCCAACACACTAGTTCGGTGGCTCCTGCGGATGCTACCAATGAAGTGCAATGCTATTTATATTACTACTAATTATGGGACTCCGAAAAACTCCATAAACAATATGTAAATCCACTCGTTGTTGTCAACTTTAGCCATGTGATCCTAGAGAATAACATTCGCCAACACTCATGGTTGGAGTTAGAGAGGAAAGAATAAGAGATGGTGATGGCGAGGTCTTGCGGTTGTCAATAGATTATACTCCAAACTAAAAGTGGAACTAGACGTGCTAAGACCAATGACTTGGGCATGTTAGGGTCAATCTCTTGGAGAACAGTTGCTTTCGATGAACACCACAAAAGTCGATGTCAATTTGTTCTTGTCCCCGTAGTCATAGATGATGCCTCTATGTTGTCATTCATAACTGGATTGAGTTTCTATCTTTCTCTTTATGCACCTACACAACATAGAAACAATGCAACCATGTGTGCTAAGAAGGTCACTCACATGAGCACCAGAGGCTACACTACCCATCGTGTGCTCTATTTGCATCCATTGTTCGATGATAGGAGCTCATGGTCTAGTATTCAGACATGGTACGCCCAGTCATCATCGCCGCCGCTAATCGAGAGCGATCCCCTTGTTTCTCCATGGCGCGCTGCACGTAGAAGTGGGTCGGCAACCACATGCCGCGATCGCCACCTCGCATACTAGCGCTATCATGTCCGATTCGCCATTGTGGACACGGAGGGCACCAGGACTGACCGGTGCCACTGACGGGCGGCAGAGCATTGCCGGGAGTCCACAACATCCATTCTTGCCTTCTTGGGCGTAGGGAAGATTCCAACGCACCTCGAACTCGATTTTCTCATGGCAGATCAGTGCCTGCATTTCCTCGTCGTCGTCGCGATAACTATGGCGCGAGCCGCTCCATGTCCTCATCGGAGATCGATCACGAGACATAGAATCTAACACCAACTAAACTAATCACAGGCTGCTTTCTCTTCATGAACCGCGACTTCCAGATCGATCACAAAAACAACCTTTATCACATTGTTGGCATTAAATTGATAAGGAGAATAGAGTTCAACAAACATGCGCGAGAGGCGCTCTCTCATGGAACAGATCGATCCATGAGAGTAAAAAGAAAACTAACTACTCACGAGAGAGAAGATGGGGATCGATCATCTGCGACGAATGCTCCGACAGCGGTGGCTGTTGCTACCTTAGGTCTAAGGAAGTGGAGCCGGAGGAGGATGAGGCCGCAGACGATTTAAGAAACACGAGGCCAGGAACGAGCCATTGAGGGAACGAAAGCCGCCCTAGGAACTCGACGCCAACCAACGAGCGGTGAGTTCCATGTGCAAGTCTACGCCATGATCCGATAAAAAGAGAGCATACCCGGATCGGGATGTACTTGAAGTCAAAATATTTGGTGACGTGGCAGGTTTAAATATAGAGAGTCTCAATTTAGATAATCTGTCGGAGGAGTCTATTGTTTTTAAGGAGAGATTCAGTTTAGAAAATGGCTAAATCACTAAATTTAGATAGTTGTTTTGGCTAATCTGTTGGAGATGCTCTTAGTTCGGTCGGGCATGCCCTTTAGTTCTAGTAGGCCGACCACAAGCGGGGTTCCACATTAGTTCTAGTAGGCCGACCACAAACAGGTTCCACATTTTTCCCCAATATCGAATCTCTCATCGGGGTCCACGTCTCCTTCATCTTCAACAATCATATTGTGCATGATCATACAAGCCCTCATGATCAATCCAAGTATTTCTTTCTCCCAAAGCCGAAGCCGCTACTCGAACAATGGCCCATCGAGACTGTAGAACCCCAAATGCTCTTCCCATAGACTTCCTCACTGCTTCTTGTGCTTTTGGCAAATTATTTCTTTGTGTTCACCATATGAAGAGAGATAGACTTTACTAGAGTTTCCCATGAGGGGTATATACCATCCACTAGAAAGTAACTCATATTATAATTATGACCATTAATGTGATATGTGACCTCTGGAGCTGAGCCCTCTGCTAGGTTAGCAAATAACGAAGACCGGTGAGGACGTTGATATCATTATGAGAACTAGGTATTCCAAAAAATGTGTCATATCTAAAGGTTGTAAAAAGTTATAGCTTCTAAAATGATAGTTGGCTTGTTCGCATGCCCATTGTATTGACCCCGGTGCTCGAATGGACAATTCTTCCACACCCACTTCATACATTCAACGGACCCTAACATGCCAGGAAACCGCTCCCCCGCTGGCTGTTTTGGCTTGGAGTTGAGTTTTTGGCTAGATTGGAGCTTTGAGCATTTAGTTCACATGTTGCCAAGAGTCCTAGGATCCCTCTTGATAGTACGGTGTTTCTAAAATCTCATGTTTGGTTTTGAAAATTGATGACACCGTGTTATGCTAATCCTTTGCTCTAAGTGTGCTTAAGAGACAGGATTGGATGGATGACGTGGAGCAACATGATCATGGACATGGACAATTATGATTGACGTGATGGATCATCGAGCTCGGTTGTCGGAATGAAAAGGACCCACTGATTAAGGCAAAGGTATAACTTGATAGGGCTTTCTTTTAGTGATCAAGACACTATAGAAAGTGTGATCACATTTAGGATAGATAGCCGACTATTGAGAGGGAATGCCACGGCTAATCCAATGAGAAAGTGCCTCTACGTCCATATTGACTTGCATATGCATTTAGGTTTGAGAGCACTAACTTCGTTCTTGCCAATTCGATTGCGAAAAGCTAACACATATGACATCGAGATCATCTTTGACATGTTGGCAACTTGTGGCAAGTGGTGAAGTGTGGTTGGAGCAAAGGCGACAACAAACGACGAACTTCGAGGAAGAAAAATAGGGATCGACGATGACCGGACGCCGCAGAGGGCGACCGGACGCTTGGGTACCTCCGACCGGAGCGTCCGGTCAGGAGGGTCCGGTTCATTCCAATAAGGTCCGAATCGGCCAGTCCCTCGGCCGGCGCGATCCGGTCAACGGCCGGAAGCTCGATCGGATGCTGGCCCCGCCGCGGCGCCGGGCCGCTTTGTCGGTTCTCGACCGGACCGCGACCGGACGCGATGGCGCGAAAGTATTCGGTCAGCGACCGACGCATCTAGTCAAGCGACGGTCGTCCGGCCCGACGGGCGCGGCGGTTGTGATTTGAACTCCAATGGCTCCTTTTGTTTTGGGGGCTATATATATGTGTGTGGCCGGTTGCATGACCTCTCTCTTGCACATTTGAACATTCCTACACACTTATGAGCCAAAGAAACTCCCCTCCACTCATCTCTTCATCCTAACTTCGATTCTTGGGTGAGATTGACATAGCTAGGATTGACATAGCCAGCTAGATTGATTTACTAGTGATCATAGACTATATTTAGTGGTTGATTGCATAGGGGGCTTGCATAGATAAACTTGTAGCCCCGCTTTGTTATGTTTAAGCCATTTTAAATACTAGCTGGTTGCTCAAGTGTACTTGAAGGAAATTTTAATAGGCTATTTAGCCCCCCCACCCCCTCTAACCATTAGGACCTTTCGGTTTCCTAAACTCAAGATTCAAAATATAAAATAATTTAAATGCCTTGATCCTAAAACACCATCAACTAGCTCATCATGAGATGCCTTTGAACCTGTACATCAACTCCTTATTTTATTTCCTGCATATCATCTCCATAAATCTCATTAGTCCCCTAATTCGGTGGTCATCAACGCTAAAACCCACATAGAGCTTCATTGCACTTACAGGGTTCCTTTGCTCCATCATCACCGCAACACGGTCATCTCATTGCACTTGGATTTCAGTTTTTCCACATGATTGTTCTTTACTACAATGTCATTAGCTAATGTAGCAACAAGTTCTTTTTGGAGCATTTATAGTTCTTTTTTAACTTTTTTGGTCACATAATTTGATGCAAATGACCAAAGGTACCAAGCATAGAACTAAAAAAGAGCTACTGGGACAGCATGTAAGGTCCTAGATGGCTAGAGGGGGGGGTGAATAGCCTATAAAAATTTTCTACAAGCTCAACTAAACAAACCGATTAGTATAAAACACGGCGTAAAGCGGTTTGCACTAGCTCTAGTGGTCTTGCAAGCCTTCTAGTGACAAGACTAAATATTTCTATGATCTCTAGTTCACTCAAGGTCTATGTCACTACTCTAGCTAATGAGCAATCCTAATATGATCCTTATGCTAGCAAGAACAACTACACAAAGCAAAGCTAGCTCTCTACTCAAGGTAAACTAGGAATGTAAAGCAAGAGTGAGAAGCTTGTTATACCGACGTGTAGAGGATGTCAACCAATCACTTAGGGAAGAAGATAAACTATCAATCACGCTGGAAGGTGATGATCCACACACCGAGACAATGAACAAGTCGATTTGTTCACCGGGAGTTCGCTTGTACACCGACAAGTTACTCTCCGGTTGTGCCGAATTAACACAAGGATGGTGTTTGAGCTAGGCGGTGCCCTTGCTAGCCTCAACACACCACTCAACAAGTGTGGTACCCAAGACACGAGCAATGTATTCCTTGCACTTTGTCTTCCCGACGAGGAGTGCGTAATCCTCTCACAAATCAACCAGGAGGTGGCCAAGAACAATCACCTTCTCTTGCCAACGCCTCCACCACTTCACCAAGCCGGCTAGGAGCGGTGTCTCCAAGAGAAACGAGAAAACCACCATCTCACAACGATCCCCAAGTGCCTCTAGATGCAAGAACTCGATGCAATGCACTAGGATCAACTCTTCTCTCAAGAATGAAGCTCAAATCAAGAATGAGAGAGGAGGAAGGCTTGCTTGCTTGCTCAAAGATGTTAGGAATGATTCAAATGTCCAAGAGGGAGAGCAAGTGGCAGCCAAGGTGGTATATATAGGCCACACCACGAAATGTGTTGGAAAGGGTGGAAAACACACTTTCGCGGCCGGCCGGACCACCGACCGGACTCCGGGTGAGTCCGGACGGTGGGTCCCGTCACAACCGACAAGCCCTAAACCGACCGGGTGACCCCCTCGCCTCGAGAGCTTCCGGTCGCGAGTCCGGATCAAGCTTCCGGTCGCGATCGACGCATCCGGTCGGCGCGTCCGGTCACCCGTCGATGCCCGAGCCATTTGCAGAGCTCTCTCGCCGGGCCGACTGACCGGACCGTCCGGTCACTTCCGACCAGCTTCCGGTCGGTGCGTCCGGTCACGCCAGAGCTGCGAAATGTCGTCGTTTCGTCGCCGTTCCTTCGCCTTTGCTCCAAACCGACTTCCGTCACTTGTTTCTTGTTGCCGACACGCCCGAAGAAACCTCGACCTCATGTGTTAGCATTTTCGAAACCATTTCCACCAAGGACGGAGTTAGCACTTTAGGTTAGAATGCATGCATATGAGACTTGAACCTAAAGGCACGTGAGGATCGATATGTACGAAAGTTTTCCCCTCTTTATAGTACGGCTTATCGATCCTATAACCACCCACACTCTCTATAGTGTCTTGGGTGTGAAATCAAAAGCCCTACGGTTATACCTTTGCCTTGGGACCTTTGATCTTCAAACTCCACCGAGTTGCATGCTTGATCAACTTTTGGATCACCTCGATCCATCCGCCATGATCACAATGCACCAACTCCGGCCCGACCAATCTCCAATCATGTCAAACACTTAGCATTGAGAGATTAGTCCTTAGGTGTCACTAATTAGCCAAAACCAAACAAGAGATCTTCACAGCAGCAAAAATGTAATCTCCATTTCTAGTTCCTAGTTTTTGTGTACGTTGCCTCTACAGTTTTGGCAACTTATCATTCACCAATTGTTTGCTACAACCATATTTTCATACAGAACACTCACCTACAAGCTTCCACAAGCTCATATCCCAATTATCAGACAAACACAGGCATGTTGTTACTGATTTGGGATTAGGGGGCTGCTTCACATGCCAGAGAAGCTGGCTATCAGGAAAGTAATGATAGTCAGAGTTTCCCAAACATACCAACCCAGCAGCAGATCATTCAAATTATGTGATCGATATATTCAATTTACCTAAATGATTTCAGTGATATAGAGGGGCTGCCAACTTTAGGGAATATTGTAGACGATTATATACGCAAAAAAAGAGCAGTGAAGTCACAACTGTGCAAACTAAATTGTTCAAGAGGTATGCCGATGAAAACAATAAACTTGAGCTAAGGAGGCTGGAAAACATCATTCTTGACACAGAATGCTCAGAGGATGACTTCAAAATAGCTTTTGTTTTGTATACAATTGGTCTTATTCTAGCCCCAACTACAGTTAAAACTCTCCATTATAGTTATACACATGTTGTTGAACATGTACCACTCATCGGGAAATTTAATTGGGGCCGATTCACCTTGAATCACTTATTAGAGTCATACAATTCTTACATCACACAAGACCAGTCCACCCTAAAGGGCAATTTGGCTCTGTTATAGGCAAGTTCAATAAAGTACAACAAACACCTACAAACAGTATTTATTTTCGATCTTACATGTTTTCTTCATTTTGATCACAGTGTTGGTACTGGGAGCGCGTTGTTATTGAGGACAAATCAGTGAAGTACGATACAGAAATCCAACCATGGATGGCGATGTGGAACGAAAGCAATGCAAATGCTCGAATGTCTGCTTTTAGAAAGAAGGGGGTACATGGAAGAACTATAAGTTTCCAAACATAGAAACAATATGATGAGGTTCTCACGCGTACAAGCTAACTTTGTTCATGTTTTGCAGCTTATATGTTGTCCCGTCACACCACTCATGGGCAAAGTGATCCACCAGAACCATCAATGTCACAAGTGCTACAATCAAAATTTTCACACCATGGGTACATGTTTAATTCACCGGTGACCGAGGATGGTGTAAACAGCCAACAAGTAAGAAAGAAGTGTAGTAATGTGCCCAACCCTATGTGTGTGTCTAATTCCTTATTTCCTAATTATGTAGATGCACAACCTAGAGGAATGGAGGGTCGAAATTGAATCATACCTAGGAGTGCAATTCAAGAATGATCGCAATGAGATGGATTATAGTATAAATAATAAGATGATAGCACAAACCGAGGAGTTTGGACAGTTCAAAAAAGAAATATCTTCCAGGCTGTGTAAAGTAGAATCTGAACATAGAAGATTGAAAGCAGAGAACAAGGTAACACGTGTCATAATACTAATTCTAAATACCCCTGTTTTTTAAATAGCGCTGTTAGCGCGCTATAGCGCCGCTATCGTCAAATAGCGCAGTAGCGCCGCTATTCTCGCGCTATCACTGGATTTGCTGGATTGAGTAGATTGAGCAGGCCGGCCCATTAGTAAATAAAAAAACAGCCCAGCCCATGGGGGCTATTCTTTCTACCCTATCTCACGTCCAGACTCACGTACGGTGCCAAACCCTATCCACGCGCTTTCCCTTCCTCTTCACGCGACTGCTCGGCGGCGGCGGCAGAGGAGCTGAGGCCGAGGCTGCGGGGCGGCGGTGCGCGTCGGCAGCGGCGGCAGACAGGCAGCGCGCGTCGGCAGCGGCGGCAGACAGGCAGCGCACGTCGGCAGCGTGTCGGCAGTGGGGCACAGGCGCGTCGGCATCGGGGCGGCTGCGCGGCGGCGGCGGACAGGCAGGGCGGCGCCGTGTCGGCGTAGCAGCAGGGCGCGGACGAGCAGGGCTGCAGCGGCAGCGGACCAGCAGCGCGACAACAATGGCTTCTCCGACTCCAACAGATGGCAACCCAACCGTAGGCAAGTTCCTGTCCTCTATGTTCAATTGCAAGTTCTTGAACCTGATTTCAGTTAGGGATTTGTCCACTCCAAGTGATTTGTCCACTGATTTGTGCCAATGTCTGTGTCTCAGCCTTGTTGATGTGATTTCAGTTAGTGATTTGTATTGTACAGTCTAAGAATCTTGGTGATTTGTGTCACTGCCTTAGTGTCTTACTATCTTAGTGCCACTGTTAGTGAGTTAGTGCCCCTGTTACAGTCTTAGCGCTAGGTGGTTTTGGAGTTTTTACTTGCATCCATCCTTGCACCTACAATGAAAACAGCAAAAGGATAGAGACACCACGCAAGCTAGTAACTCAATGATTTCTTAGTGCTCCTGTTATTTTCATTTCTCATTTGTCCACTGATTTGTACAGTGAATGACTCAATGATTTCAATTTTTTTGTGTCTCTTTTATAGGCATATCTAGCACTGCATCCACAGGCCAGCGCTCTGAAGTAGATATTGACCCCGCTTGGAAGCATTGCACGATGCCAGATGTGAACAAGAAAAATTCTCTCAAGTGCAACTACTGTAACAATATTTATCATGGTGGAATAACCAGAATCAAATACCACCTAGGTAAAGTTACTAAATTTGGTGTTGCAACATGTGGTAAAGTCTCAACTGATGTGCAAGAAGAAATGCTTAATTTGGTGACAAAGAAGGTGGAGACAAAGGAAAGGAAGAGCGGGGAGAAAGAACAAGATAGAGCTGTGATTTGAGCCATTCTAAAGGAGAACACAGTGATGCAGATGACAATTCACTGAATTCAGTTATTGTGTTGAAGAAGGCGAGAAGCAAAGGTTCTTCTTCAGGTGGACCTATGGATAAGTATTGTAAACCGACACCGAGAAGAAATAGTGGCTGCAAGGAGGGGGAAAATCTGGTGTTGCTGAAAAGGTCAATCAAGCAAGCTATCAACTGAAAAAAGGGAAGAGAAAAGGGACAGGGCATGTGAGTACATATGCCAATTTTTTATGAGGCAGGTATCCCACACAACACAGTGACATTGCCTAGCTTTGATCTTATGCTTGAGGCTATTGGAGACTTTGGCAGAAACTTAAGAGGACCAACTCCATATGAAATGAGTGGGAAATTCTTATAGAAAAGGAAGAGGAAAGTGCAGGAGACATTGAAATCTCACCAAGAGTCTTGATTTAAATAGCACGCTATAGCGGCGCCAGTAGGCGACCGCTACTATACTATAGCGGCACTATAGCATGGCCATAGCGGCGCTATAGCGCGGCATAGCGTCTGGAACAGCCCGTCGCTAATTTTCATAGCCCGCGATCAAAAACGTGGCTAAATACCTATCCATGCTTCATTACATAACAACATGTCAAAAACAGGAACTCCGACAGCTTATTATTCAGTCTAGCCCAACAACTGCACATGTACAGACACCTATACCTACAACTGCTAGAGTTCAGGAAGCAATGCCTACTTCTACAAAGGCTGCAAAAGTTCAGGAAAAATGCCTACTTCTACAAATGCTCAGCCATCTTCAGTGCCTACTTCTACATTTGTAAGCTTTCTTTAATTTCTATTTCTATAACCTACGTTTTTAATGAATCTAGTTCATGTCTGCAGCTACTATAGATACTTTAGAAATTAACAAAAAATATCAAATGCAGGAATCAAAACACAAAAATTTCGCCAAGGCGTCTGCAACATACTACATGACGTAGCCAGTCCAAGAGATGATAAACGAAAAGTAGCATGCAGAAGCAAGGCGTACCCCCTGCAAATATCACAGCAGGGAAGCCTAATGTTGGCAACGCCTCTGCACACATGAAGCGAAGGCAACCTATTATTGAGAAAGAGTACAATGAGGAACCGATTGATGGTGAAGTTGCCCTCTTCGTCATGTTAAGTTACGAGCATGCTCCAGATGTAAGAATAGATAACCATTGCCTAATAACAAGATAGCTGGTCCCACTTATCAAAGGTGACTGGATAGGAGATAGGGTAATGTCATTTAAGGTCCATGCCGTCAGTTTAACCATGCACACATCTACTATGTACTAACTCAACCTTGTGCAGGTCATAGATGCCTTTATTCACTTAAGCAATGTGGAGACTGATGCGGCATCATTTATAACAACGGCAGAGGCCAGAACGCGAGAAGATGGTATTAAAATTTGTAAACCCATATCATTCATGCAGAGAATTGCTAAGAAATGTAAAGGAAGACATTTGGTGCGTAATACTAATTTTATTTTGACACTTTTGCTTGGTTGCTATCTCTTGTTCTATTATGAAATTTGGAAATCTTGCTAGTTTGGATTCTAGCCATGCACTCAATAGTTTTCAATTATTTTTTACAGGTCTTTGTGCCGATGCATATTAACAACAACCACTGGGCTCTTCTAGTGTTGAACTTTATGAAGCCAGAGGTACAAATCCTAAACTCCTTACCTTCCAGTCGAGACACAACTAGAAACGGACCTGGTAAGTATAGATCCTCCACGTACCACCTATTGAGTATTGAACTACAATTATAGGTTGATCAAACTTAACATGTATCTCACCATCCACTAGGTCAACAACATACAATCGTGTATCGATTATTCGGTCAACAGAAACTTGGTTAAATTTGATTTACCAATTAACTTGCACAACTGGAAGACATTTCCCTATGATAACATACCTCTACAAAACAACAGGTACCCTTTTTCTGTTGTATATTAATGGTATGAGCACTAAAATTACTTTCTGTTGCAGCATTTCATGTGGGGCGTATATGATGAAATATATACTGGCATGGGGACGGAGAAAAAATGGCTCATCAGTTTACACCGGTGAGTCTTTGAATTATTGGCACTTCAAAATTGTTAACTATTAAACACCACCTGGCACATGACATGCACTACTTTTTCGCTGATACAAAAAGAAGTGAAAGGTTTTAAATTCAGACTATGCTCAAGGCTGCTCCGCTCTCCGAACAACCTGGAATTTCCAGATTTCACAAAACCTATGACGGTATGTACTTTTAGTGCATATTAAATTCAGACTATGCTCAAGGCTGCTCCGTTCTTGTAACAATTTTTTTGTTGATGATACTCAGAAGGAAGAGTACAACGCAAAAAAATATCCGGTCGAAGAAGTAGATCCAGATTGAATACTGGTGTTGCCTGAAGCTGGCACGGAAGTAAATGAAGCATCATCAGGAGGAGCGAAACAAAAAGACATTATCGGGGACTGAAATTACGAAAAAATCACGAGGGCGACCAAGGAAGATGGCTGATGAAGGAAATACAGCTTTAGGAGGACCTACAGCTGGAGCTCAAAAAGGAAGAGAGCACAGGCCTAAAAGAGAAATATTGTTAATACTCCTCCTACTGCCGTAGACGAATAGAAAACTGAAGCGATAACTAAAGCTCTAAAAAGGAAGACAGGATAACCCTCAAAGAGAGATGTTGTTAAAGCTCAATCAAAAACTGAAACTATCGCTGATCGACTAAAACAGAGGAAGATTAAAGTGGAGAATCCAATGGTGGAATTAGGGAATTAGAGTAGCTCTTTTTAGCCTTTTTAGAACTATGTGCTGACTATTTATAAGCTGACATCTTTAAGCTGACATCTCATGTGTGTTAGCATTGGCCAACTGCTCTGTTACATCTGCAAGTTCAGGAAAAGCAAACAAAAGTACAGTTTAGGACTTAAGGTGCCTCAGTCTTTCAAACATTTTCAACTCCTTTTTTATTTCAGCTTGGCCTTTCACATGTTGTGAAGAGAGGAATTAGTTAGCTTAAGTTCAGTCCCTGCTCATTTCACATGGATATTGGTTTCAAGTCAGGTGCTCATTGTTTAATTTGTCTCTTGAGGTACGGCCATGCACCAATTCATGAATGCAACATAAACATGTTCCTCTCGCCTTTGTCAGCTGTGCTGCCCGATGTAGTGAATATGTGGAGTTATTCCATCACATTGATTATTATTTTTATTATTTTGCTCTATCATGTAGTCAGGCGATGTCACTGATTGCTAAATCCACGTTCCAGTCATACCATGATCCATAAATTTCTGATTTCCTATGAAACTATAGGTGGAGCAATGGAGGCATAGTTGTGTGGTAGCTTTGCAATGAGGATCGATCTATTGTCCAGGTTTTCTCTCCCTCCCCTCCCTACTGTTCTAGGTGAGGAAAGAGGATCGTCCTCCGCTGATCTCGCGGTTCATTTGAATGGATTTGAATGTAGAAAAGTTGGGGTAGAGGACTGGCCGGTGCATGCATAGATGAGGAGTGGAAAGAGGATCGTCCTCCGCTGATCTCGCGCGGACGCGCGGTGGGTTATGCACGCATCCTTCTTGACTTTTTTCGGGAGCTAGATGGGATGGGGAGGAGGTGGTTGAGAAGCAATCTGGGTGGTTAATTTGAATGGATTTGAATGTAGAAAAGTTGGTGAGGGTAGAAGAAAGATAACGAAATCGGCGACATCGTGGCTCGCCCACGACCCCACCCATTCACACCATCGTTGTCGCGTCCCCCACGACTCCTCCCAATGCCCGCCGCCATGCACGCCGCCGTCCGATCCTTCTCCTGGAGGCAAACTACAAGAGACACGGTCTTTTCTAGATCTCAGAGGACCTAGGGTGGAAGTCGCACCTGCTTTGCTTCCAAGTTCCATCCACGACCTCTTGTCTTCTCTATATAAAGCCCTCTCTTGGACTTTTGGTACTCACCTAGATCATCCTTATTTTAGCTTGTAGTACAAGCTTAGGATCCAATATCCTACCGTTGCTGCCATGACTAATGATGAAAAGGTTTTTCGATTTGCAGCCATTTCTGGCAACCTCCCCTTGCTCAAGGGGAGCGGTCGGTAGGCTTGGTGGCATTGAGCTGGGGGCTGGTCGTCGAAGTCCACCTCCACATAGGGGTTCTTTGGATGTGGCGCCAGATCCTGGGGGCTAGGTCGGCGTTGTCGGTGATCTCGGCGACGGAGGGGTTGGTTGGGTTGGGATTTGGATTGGATTGGATTTGGGATGAGGGGTGGTGGAGGGGCAGGTTTGTCGGCGGAGCACCGCCAACGCGGCCCAACGCGCCGCCCGAGTCTTCAGCGTCGCCGCTTCAACGGCCTCGTGCACTCGCCAACGGCTAGAGCTCCGTAGAGCACGCGCTGCCGCACGCATGCGCGCCTGGTCACCATGGCACCTGCGCTTCCTCTTAGTACGCCAGGCCGCTCGCTCCGGGCCGCTTTCAACATAGCACGCATGTATCGCCATGGCCAAAGGCCTATATATATGTACACTGTTGTTGTTCAATACAAACCATCCAGTTGTAGAATTCCATTCTACATGGTATCAGCCTCCCTCCGATCCTAATTCTCTCGACACATTCCGCTTCCGCCCCCATGGCTCCCTCTTCACGCCCCTAACTCCGCCTCCGATGACGGTTTTGTCGCTTTTGCCACCCTCCTCCTGGATCAAGGGATTTCCATCCGCCACCATGTCCCCGTCGTTCTTGAGTTGGAAGAAGGCAACTACGGCCAGTGATGCCATTTCTTTGAGTCCGCCCTCGGCAAGTTCGGGCGCCCGCAACCGCGAGTGGCGCCCGGTCGATTCAGCGTCATCAATTGGATCCTCGCGACCGTCTCCAAGGGCGTCTACGACGTCATGCGCGGTGACAACCACGACGCCTTCTCCCTCTGGCACGCTGTCGCAGGCCTCTTCCGCGACAACGAGCTTCAGCGCACCGTCTTCCTCGAGACCGAGCTGCGCTCCCTCCATCAAGGTGACATGTCGATGAGCGACCACGCACCAAGTTCAAAGCGCGTCGCCCGAACAATTGAGCGACATCGGCCACCCCGTCTCCGAGCCAAGCCAGGTGCTCAACCTCCTCCGCGGCCTCAATCCCCGGTACCGCTACGTCAAGCTGGTGATCACCTCCAAGTTTCTGCCGCACACCTTCCAGAGCGCCCGCTCCTTCCTCAACCTCGAGCTCGGCGTCAACGCCGCTGGTCGGACAAGTTCTCACCGCCACCCATGGTGACTGCTCCTCCAACTCCTCCGGCCATGGCGGCGGGAACGGCTCAACCGACGGCACCTCCGGCTCCTCCGCGCCACGCAACAACCGCACCAACAACGGCGGCGGCGGCACGCCGCTCCAACAACCGCTCCCGACGGGCGCCGCCAAACAAGGCAACGGCAGCGTGAACGCGCGCTCCAACAACTCCAACACCCGGACCACGCCCCGGATCGCGGGATTCAACCCGTGGCAAAGGCATGGTGCGGCATGGTTGATGCCCTTCCGCGCCCCCGCACGGGGTCCCCGGGGTCTGTAGCCGCCGTTCCAGCCCGCCAGTAATGATGGCCTCCCACATTCAGCCCGCCGTCGCCCCACGCCTCCACCAACTCCCTTCGACACCGGGGGCCTCTACGCTGCTCTGCAGTCTGCCGGCGTCCCATATCACCCGTAGAGCACGCCGGATTGGTACTTCGACACCGGTGCCACGCCGCACATGTCCTCCAACCCCCGTAATCTCCCCCTCCCATACACTTCGTCCTTCATCATCCTCCATCACAGTGGGCAATGGTGCTCGGTTGCCTGTCACTCACCAAGCACACACTGTCATTCCCACTGCCACTACACCTTTACACTTGAATGATGTTCTTGTATCTCCTTCCCTCATCAAAAATTTAATTTCCGTTCGTCGATTGACTCGTGATAACAATGTTTCAATTGAATTTGACCCATCTGGTTTCTCCATAAAGGATCTTCCTTCCAGGGAGGAGATGCTCCGATGTGAGAGCAACGGTGATCTCTACCCCTGCGCCTTCCACCTCATCAAGCTCTTACTGCATCATCGACGCCATCTCGATGGCATCAGGGGCTCGGACACCCCTGGCCACCTAGTCACCCTTCAAGTACCCCGTCCACCATCGGCGCACCAAGCACATCGAACTAGACATCTACTTCGTCAGGGAAAAGGTAGCCATCGGCGAAGCTCCGCGTCACACATGTCCCCAGCGCCGCGACAGCTAGCGGATGTGTTCACCAAAGGCCTGCCTTCGGTGCTCTTCTTCGACTTCCGGGACAGCTCTGTCACGACTGCCGACGTCGACACTGCGGGGGTGTCAGCGGAGCACCTCCAACGGTGGCTAACACGCCGCCCGAGTCTTCAGCGTCGCCCGCTTCAACAGCCTCGTGCACTCGCCAACGGCTAGAGCTCCATAAAGCACGCGATGCCGCACGCATGCGCGCCTGGTACTCCCCACGCGTCTCCGTATTACTATATACGCCGACACTATACAGATCTTAAAAACGTTATTTGAATAGAAACATGCTTTAACAAGTTTCTACGATGAAAACATTCTAGATCGTCCGTCCTAAAAGATGAGGTACCCAATCCTTGATGTCCTATTCACCATAATTAATGATTCATGATGCATGTGTCCTCCTTGTATTGCCATTAAGGATTATCCTAGTCTTTGAATACTTGTTCCTTGTCACCTATGGGTATATGCATTGGGTAGTAATTGCTAGCGCTCAACAAACACCCTTTATTAATGCTTTATGGATTAAATCATGATATGAGTAGTTGCCGATGCCATGGTACATAGGGCTTAAAGAGCTTGTGTTGTTTATTTATGATGCTCTTAGCTTTCCATAAGGACTTATTCATTCGTGATCATCCAGGGATATATAGTACAACTATGGGGGCTACGGGGCCACGGCTCTAGTCGGTCAAAGGACCGTGTCTATTTGTGTCGATGGTTACCGAAATAAAATGGAAGAGAATGGGTTGTGGTCATATCGCTATTGGCATACTTAGATAACCCCTTTGAAAGTTTTTTTATATGGTTTTCATTTGCTTAGGGAGTCGCGAACCTACTCTTGTGGAAACCATAACCCGTAGTGAAAGTGTACACCCTACAAGCAGAGTTACAATCTGTTACAACAGCGGTGTTCGCGCGGTCATGAACGGCCTTGGAGACATCAATGGATAGAATCACATGCTTATTATGTTGTTGATATTTAACTTGAAGTTATATCTATTTACACATGTGATTAATGGGATAATGGGATTCGAAAGTGAGGGAGGTGGAGGGAGAAGACAAAGACGAGCTGATTTAAGAAGGGATTTTAAAAGGTGTAACTGCAAGAGTGTAACACCCTACATTTGCATTTCTTTTAAAATAGTTAAATTTGATTTATTTATGCATTTATGTGTGCATCCAAATAATAGAAAATAATATCTTTTGTGAATTAAAATCAAATATAAGTTTAATACATGTTGATGCATACATGCTGCTGCATTTATTTTAATGTGATGAGTGATTTTTATTCAAACTTCGAAATGAGTTCAAATTTCAATTTGAAATGATTTGCAAAAGTCTAGAATTTAAATAGAAAAGCTTATTCTTTTTCTCTACCTCTCTATTCTCTCTTTCGGCCTTGTTGGCCCATCTCAGCTCACCTTTGTTGCTGGGCCGACCCAACCAGCGCCCAGGCAAACTGCTGCTGCAGTTGCCATCTCTGCAGCTGACGAGGAGGGCCCACCTGTCGGCGCCTCTTTTCTTCCCTCTCTGTTTCACGCTCGTGAGGACGCAACTGCAGCGCCGCGCTCGCGAAACCGTCGCCCCGCGCCCACGATCTTCGACGTGGGAGCGTCCCCGCACTCCTCGGCCTTGAAGTAGGAGCCGCAACCCGCCTCCACTCGTCCCCGCTCCAGTCCAATTCTCCTCGCCCCTGCATTCTCGCACACTCGCGGAAACCGCACAGCAGCATCGCCGCTGCCGTTCGTCGTCGGAGCCGCCGCGTTGGACGTCGCCGTCCACCGCACCTCCATCTGTTGGGTGAGTGTCCGCGTTTCTCCATTCAACGGCAAATCTCCCGACGTTTCTGCTGGTCGAATTCCTCTCTCACGCGGTCGTCGTCCTCAATTTCGTAGGAACCGACGTCCGACGTCCGCCGTCGCCGCTGTTCACTGGAGCCCGACGTCCCCGTTGCTTCTCCGGCCAAATTGAAGTCATGGTGAGCTTCGCAACGTTCCCCGCTCCCTCCTTGTGTATTCGTTTTCTCGCATTTCGTCAGTTAGGGCCGAACTGCCGTGCGCCGTAGTGCTCGTGTCGCCGCCGGCCATGGCTGTTGTCGGGTGCAGCGTTTCCCCGTCACGATTTGGGTCGTGCCGTGTTCGCATCGCTCCCCTCTCCCTCCCCAGGCTCTCAATTTGACGAATCGCGGCCGCTAGGGCCGTAACTTTGTGCGCCGGCAGAGCTTTGCCGCTGCCGGCCATGGCCGATGCCGCGCGTGCCTTCCCCGCGCGCGCCGTGCTCGGGGCCGACTCGAGAGATTGGGAAGCCCTTGCCCCTCCAGAGGACGATCCCACTCTAGCTGCCACTGCACAGGATGTTTTTGCGCAGCATGTGAAGAAGGTTGACATGAAGGCGGAGCTTCGTGCAGCGCAGAAAGCTCAAAGGCGCCTCCAAAAGACAATTGATGAGCTGCGTGATAGGCTTGGAGAGCCCTCTATTTACAAGAAGAAGGCCAAGAAGATCACCATCAGGGATTCAGCCCCATAGATGCCTTCGTGCCCAGTTTCGTTATTATGTGTCGTTAGATCGGTGTTGTGTCAGTTTGTGGGTGTGAACCTCTTTGCTAGTTGTTTGTTATGATGAACTCGTTTGATTCGGATCTTTGTTTGATTGTTGGGATATTGTGGGGATGTCCACATATCTCTTGTTTAAAACCTATATTTGCTTATGAATCAATTATGGTCGGGTTTGCTTATTAAGTTCGTCACTGTTATATTCACTGCTGTGCTGAAATCTGGGACAGCCTGTGCCATTTGTTGAATAACTCTGAACTCGTATGATCAAAAATTCTGAAATTTTTATGGGAACAACTACACTTCTGTAGCTTTCCAACAAGTCTACAATCACCATTTTATCAGTTTTGAATTGAGAGATACGGTTGTTGCAATGTGCCGTTACTGCGCAGTCTGGAAACCTGGACAGAATCTGTTCCACCCTGTTTTTTGACTAAGATAACGACCGAATCTGTGAAAAACTTGTAAACATGAGTTGTAGAGAATTTCATAAGCTTTCCATCCATGTAAGCTATGTATCATTTGGAATCCTGTAGCCTGAATTATGTTCGAAATACTGAGCTGCTGTTACCGAAACAATGCCCAGAGTTTTCAGCAACGTTTTTTATCTTGTTTAAGATAAATAACTTTGGATTATTCTCTAACCTTTGTGCACATTTGTTATATAACAGATGCCTGCAAGAGGAAGAGGCCGTGGTCGTGGTCGCGGTGCACATGAGAACCCGCCACCGCCCCCCACACGTGACTATAGAGCAACTGATGGCCATGCAAAGGACAACTCATGCAGGCCATGATGTAGCGCATAGACAATGAACACAGTAGGGAGGACCACCACCGTCATTGTGAAGGACAAGGGTGGTGAATTCATGAAGGGACACCCTCCAGTGTTCACACACGCTGCCGATCCTCTTGATGCCGACGACGGGGCCGAGGACAAGCGAGAAACAGTGAACATCGCGCAATGCACCGACATGGAGAAAGTCCTTTATGGTTCGGTCAACTTCGGGGCCCGCTCAAGATTGGTGGGATTCCTTCATGGCTAGCCGCCCCGATGATGCACCCCCAGTCACTGGCAGGAGTTGCGTGATAACCGTGTCCAGCCACATTCCTCAAGGGATCATGGAGTTAAAACGGGATGAGTTCGGATCACCGCGGCAGAGATCTATGTCGGTGGCTGAGTACCGTGACAAGTTCATTCAGTCACATCCACGTTATTCTCGGGAGATGTGGCCCACCGACTCGACAAGCAACGCCGCTTTTTGAAGGGTGCGCATGATGATCTTCGTCTGCGGTTAGTCTCCAACACCTACCCTAACTTCCAAGCCTCGGTGAACCGCGCCATTGTGACGCATACAATGGCGCAAGAGTATTGAAGCGGGAAGAAGAGGAAGTTTCGGGATAGGGCTTCGGCGGTGGTTTCGCCCCCGCTTCAACCGGCCAGCCGGGGTTATCGCCAGAGGAGGGGACAGCCCAACCCAATTGGAATCGTGGTCGAACTTCCGGAGGAATCAGAACTTCCGGCGCCCACCTTTCCTGCGGCTAGCCTAGCTACCGGGCACCACGTCGGGGAGCACCCAACAATGCTCTGTGAAGAGCGGCGCCCCCATCAAGAGCAGCACTTTGTTTTTGAATGTGGAGAGGTTGGACATTACTCTTACCATTGTCCAAAGAAGCAGAATCGGTCAGCTCCACGAGTAAGACCCATGCTCGTCCTCCCCACACTTCGCTAAGGTCAACCGGATGTCATTTGAAGCTGCCCGGGAGACACCGGGAGTTATGTTTGGTAACGTTCTACATCAACTTAGTCCTGCTATCTGTACTTTTTTGATTCGGTGCTTCGCATTGTTTCATTGCACACTCATTCATTAGACAACATAGTACACCCCTTCGAGCACTTAAAAACACCATGTTAGTCAATTCACCTGGTGGGGAAATGCAAGCAAATCTGTTTTGTCCCTACGTTTCAGCTCTCTTTAAGGGGGGTAGTGTTTGAAGTGGACCCTATAGTGTTGAGAACATCCGGGATTGATCTCATCTTGGGTATGAATTGGATGATGAAGTATGAGGCTAATGTTAAGTGTCTTTGAGAAAGTGGTGGTGGGCGAAGACACCAAAGGGAGAGATAGTTAGTGTTGATGTTGCATTGCAAGGGACGTCGAGAAAAGCTTCTTACGTGAACCAGTTGAAGGATGGCAACAAACAAGAGGACCCGGTAGTGGATGAATTTCCTGATGTGTTCCCCGATGACTTGCCAGGTATGCCACCCGACCGAGACATTGAATTCCTTATTGAGCTTTTACCTGGAACTGCACCCATAGCTAAAAGGCCATATAGGATGGGGGTAAATGAACTAGATGAACTTAAGAAACAAATTAAGGAGTTGCAAGAGAAAGGATTTATTCGTCCTAGTTCATCACCATGGGGTGCACCAGTTATCTTTGTTGACAAGAAGGATGGTAGTCGAAGAATGTGTGTGGATTATAGATCACTTAATGAAGTAACCATCAAGAACAAGTACCCTTTGCCTAGAATTGATGACCTATTTGATCAGTTAAGAGGTGCTTGTGTGTTCTCTAAAATTGATCTTCGTTCCGGTTACCACCAGTTGAAGATTAGAGCATCTGATATTCCTAAGACAGCCTTTACTACTAGATATGGTCTATATGAGTATACAATGATGTCGTTTGGGTTGACCAATGCACCTGCATACTTTATGTACATGATGAACAAGGTGTTCATGGAGTTCTTGGATAAGTTTGTGGTAGTATTTATTGATGATATACTAGTATTTTCCAAGACAGAAGAAGAGCATGCTGAACACCTAAGGTTAGTCTTGCAGAAGCTTAGAGAGCACAAATTATATGCTAAGAGAAGCAAGTGTGAATTTTGGTTGAAGGAAGTCTCGTTCTTGGGACACATCGTCTCCAATGGAGGAATAGCAAATGGATCCGAGTAAGGTGAGAGATGTCTTGAATTGGAAGCCACCAACCAATGTGATCGAGATCCGTAGCTTCTTAGGCTTAGTTTGGGTACTATAGGAGATTCATTGAAGGATTCTCTAAGCTTGCTAAGCCTATGACAGCCCCTGTTAGAGAAGAGTGCTAAGTTTGAATGGTCTGATAAGTGCCAGAAGAACTTTGAGGAGCTAAAGAAGAGATTGACTACAGCTCCCGTGCTAACATTGCCTGATCTGAGTAAGAGTTTCTCTATTTCTTTGTGATGCATCTCGCCTTTGGTCTTGGATGTGTGCTTTATGCAAGAAGGAAAGGTAGTGGCGTATGCATCTAGACAGTTGAGAAAGCATGAGTTGAACTACCCTACACATGATTTAGAGTTAGTTGCAGTTGTTCATGCTCTCAAGATCTGGAGACATTATCTGATTGGACACAAGAGTGATATTTACACTGACCACAAGAGTTTAAAGTATATCTTCACTCAATCAGATCTTAATCTCAGACAACGCCGTTGGCTGGAGTTGATTAAGGACTATGATCTAGAAGTGCATTATCATCCTGGTAAGGCCAATGTAGTGGCTGATGCACTTAGTAGGAAGAGCTATGCCAATGGATTATCAGTGAGTCTTATGCCGGCTGAATTGTGTGCTGAAATAGAGCATCTTAATTTGGGATTCGTTAATAACACCATGGAGTTGACCATTGAGCCTACCTTGGAGCAAGAGATACGTAAAGGACAACTAGAAGATGAGAAGCTCAAAGAGATTGCAGAGAACATTGTGCTTGGTAAGGCACCAGGATTTAGTCTAGATGAGAATGGTACCCTATGGTTTGGAAAGAGGATATGTGTGCCAGAAGTGAAGGCTCTCCGTGACGCAATTCTGCAAGAAGCCCATGAGTCCGCTTATTCCATACACCCTGGAAGTACCAAAATGTATTTGGATCTGAAAGAGAAGTATTGGTGGTGTGGGATGAAAAGAGATGTAGCAGAGTATGTAGCCATATGTGACACCTGTCAGAGAGTGAAGGCAGAGCATCAGAGACCTGCAGGGTTGTTACAACCAATGAAGATACCCGAATGGAAATGGGAAGAAGTTGGTATGGATTTCATTGTCGGATTACCTCGCACTCAAAGGGGTTATGATTCGATTTGGGTAATAGTGGATCGACTCACTAAGGTTGCTCACTTTCTGCTGTTAAGACCACATATTCAGGTGCAAGGTTAGCAGAGTTGTATATGGAGAGAATAGTAAGTCTACATGGGGTTCCCAAGAAGATTGTGTCGCATGAGAGGTGCCCAGTTCACATCACATTTTTGGCACCAAGTACATGAATCTTTGGGAACAAAGTTGAACTTTAGTTCTGCCTATCATCCTCAGACTGATGGACAAACTGAAAGGACCAACCAGATTTTGGAAGACATGTTGAGAGCTTGTGCTCTACAATATGGCACTAGTTGGGACAAGAGCTTGCCTTATGCTGAATTCTCATACAACAATAGTCACCAGAAAAGTCTCAAAATGGCACCTTTTGAAGCCTTGTATGGGCGAAAGTGTAGAACACCGTTATTCTGGAATCAGACAGGTGAAACACAAGTATCTGGACCAGATGTCTTGAGAGATGCTGAGGAACAAGTGAGAGTGATTAGAGATAACCTAAGAGTAGCATAGTCCGACATTTAAGAGTTATGCCGACACCCAGAAGAAAGGACACGTCATTCAAAGAAGGAGATTATGTGTACTTAAAGGTGTCGCCAATGAGAAATGTGAAGAGATTCAACATGAAAGGAAAGTTGGCACCACGGTATGTTGGACCTTTCAAGATTGTAGAGAGACGTGGAGAAGTGGCTTATCACCGCAATTGCCACAGAGTTTGTCAAGTGTCCATGATGTGTGTTCCATGTGTCTCGGTTAAAGAAATGCTTTGCAGTACCGAAGAACAGATTCCTTTGGAAGAGCTCATTGTTAAAGAAAATCTCACATATGAAGAGTATCCTGTAAAGATTTTGGGAACTGCAGAAAAGGGTTACAAGGAGTCGGGTGATTAAAATGTGCAAGGTGCAATGGAATCGATATTCAGAGGAAGAAGCTACATGGGAAAGAGAAGAGGATCCGAGGGAAAATTATCCATAGAACTGTTTGAGTAAGCATGACCTGAAATCTTGAGGACAAGATTCTTTTAAGGGGGTAGAATTGTAACACCCTACATTTGCATTTCTTTTAAAATAGTTAAATTTGATTTATTTATGCATTTATGTGTGCATCCAAATAATAGAAAATAATATCTTTTGTGAATTAAAATCAAATATAAGTTTAATACATGTTGATGCATACATCTTTGCTGCATTTATTTTAATGTGATGAGTGATTTTTATTCAAACTTCGAAATGAGTTCAAATTTCAATTTGAAATGATTTGCAAAAGTCTAAATTTCAATAGAAAAGCCTATTCTTTTCTCTACCTCTCTATTCTCTCTTTTCGGCCTTGTTGGCCCATCTCACCTCACCTTTGTTCTTTGGGCCGACCCAACCGGCGCCAGGCAAACTGCTGCTGCGGTTGCCATCTCTCTAGGTGACGAGGAGGGCCCACCTGTCGGCGCCTTTTTCTTCCCTCTCTGTTTCACGCTCGTGAGGACGCAAGCGCAGCGCCGCGCTCATGAAAACCGTCGCCCCGCGCCCACGATCTTCGGCGTGGGAGCGTCCCCGCCTCGGCCTTGAAGTAGGAGCCGCAACCCGCCTCCACTCGTCCCGCTCCGGTCCAATTCTCCTCGCCCTGCATTCTCGCACACTCGCGGAAACCGCCGCGGCATCATCGCCGCTGCCGTTCGTCGCCCGGAACCGCCGCGTTGGACGCCGCCGTCCCACCGCACCTCCATCCGTTGGGTGAGTGTCCGCGTTTCTCCATTCAACGGAGAATCTCCCGACGTTTCTGCTGGTCGAATTCCTCTCACGCGGTCGTCGTCCTCAATTTCGTAGGAACCGGCGTCCGACGTCCGCCGCCGCCGCTGCTCACCGGAGCCCGACGTCCCCGTTGCTTCTCCGGCCAAATTGAAGTCACGGTGAGCCGCAATGTTCCCCGCTCCCTCCTTGTGTATTCGTTTTCTCGCATTTCGTCGGTTAGGGCCGAGCGCCAGGCGCCGTAGTGCTCGTGTCGCCGCCCGGCCATGGCTGTTGTCGGGTGCGCCGTTTCCCGTCCACGATTTGGGTCGATGCCGTGTTCGCATCTCCCCCTCTCCCTCCCAGGCTCTCAATTTGACGAATCGCGGCCGCTAGGGCCGTAACTCGCGCCGGCGAGGCATTGCCGCCACCGGCCATGGCCGATGCCGCGCGTGCCTTCCCGGCGCGCCGTGCTCCGGGGGCCGACTTCGCCCCTTGATCCCCTCTCTCTCCCCGTGCCTTTATTTCGCGAAACCGTGGCCTCTCGGGCGCTTCCCGCCGCCGCCGGTGGTGCTTTCCGTGGGGCGAGGGCGGCGCCGGCCGCGGGTCGCCCCCACATTTGCTGGCCGGTGCCCCCTCTTCCCTCCCTTGATCAAATCCGGACCACCCACTTCTAATCCAACGGATCAAAGACGTCCATACCCCTTCGGCTGGCATTTTTACATTAAGAGTCCCCTAGTTTCGCTGAAATCGCAACCCTAGTCCCCTGGTCGAATCCAATTTCGATTCGATTTGTTTTATTTCAAATCGAGTTGATCCTAATTACGATTTGTCACGTGTTCTTTTGCTTATAAAATGCTCATTTTAACTCCGAATCGACCCATTCAACTTGCGTTAGATTCAGATCGAAATTCTCTACGTGTTAGTCATACTGTACAGTAGATTTTAAACTTATAAAATTCGACTTTAGAACTAGTTAGATTCTATACATAGAAACCTCGTTTTATCATATCTCGCACGTTATAAATCCGTTTTTTTTCGTGATTTTCGCATCTACGTGTTCGTAGCGAGACGTAGGATCTGTTTACAAACTTTTTATATTGTTTTCATGTTGTTGGTGTACTGTTCTAATTATAGTTATGCTTGTCTTGTATGATTGCACTTGGATTGCGCGGCCGTTGTCTTGTTGGTCGAGTCCGGACGGTGAGGAGTACGTTGGTGGCCAGGAATACTTCGAGGAGCAGCAGGACCAGCAAGAGTTCACCGACCAAGGCAAGTATAGCATGGACCCTCCTTGTTATCCTAATCACTACTAAACACCTAAACATGATGCATGTGTCTAATCTTGATATCCCTAAGGACATCCTAGTATTTTTTGCTACTTATACCTTGCTACCTATGGTTATTTGCATGTGGGTAGATTGCTAGTGCTCAACTCATGATCTTATTGATGACAATGGATATGATAAAGAATGGTAATGAGAACTGAACTTTAGGGCAAGGGAGCTATGTGTTGCTCTTAGCCCTCCTTAAGGACTTATCTCGTAGGGCAAAAGCCGGGATTTATCGTACAACCGTGAGGGCTACATGGCTGGTTTTAGCTCAGTATCCGTGATCTTGTCTAGCTTGTTAGAGGTTACTCAATAAGGCGCCAAGGGCCTTGACACTTTGGGTATAGTAATGCTTCGTTCATATGTGTATAGCCATGAGGGAGTGTGCCATGTGAAAGAGGGTTCTCTATATATGCCGCCGCCGAGGAAACCTAGCGGCCCTAACTTGTTAGACGGAACTGTGAAAGGTTTCATAGTGAACCCTGCCAACCTACCTAGGTAGTGGGTTAAGAGGCCGATCACCTCGGGCAAAAGGGCAATTCACGGCTCACAGTGAAAGTGTACACCTCTGCGCAGAGTTTGATCAAACCGATATATCGGCCGTGCTCACGGTCATGAGCGCCCGAAAACTCACGTAATAGTTGATACTATGGAGATGGACATGATGATGAGACATGGAATCGAGATGATGATGATGGACTATGATGAGAAGGATATAACAATAATGATCATGAGGGAATGGGTAGCTTAAGCATAACTTGCTATACTATAAATGCTAAAACTTGACCTACTAAAATGCTAAACGCAGTAAGCCAGTGTCAACCTTTTGAGCTTCATAAACCATGTTATACTTGTTGAGTACGTTGAGTACTCACCCTTGCTTTACTTTCTATTTTGGGAAAACCTTGGAATGCGGAACAGATGTTGGAGGATATCAGGACTACCCGGAGGACTTCTAGGCTTGAGTTCACCAGTTGACGTCCCTGTGATGGAGCCCCGCTAGCGAGTGATAGCTATCTTATGTTATTGTTGTGTCCAGACTATGATCTTTGTGTAAGACTAAGTTTATCTTTATTGTTCGTTATGTAATATGCACAGTGATGATACTTTTTCTTGTAATTTGTCGACTTATGTGTGTGACGGTTCCCTGGGCACACATGAGATTAATGCATCCCATTTTATCCTTAAAATCGGGTGTGACAAAGAGCTACGGTGGAGGTGCCTGTTCCGTTCGAAGGAGTGGGTGGGAGTAAACCTAGGAGTCCCGTTGCGACTGCCCGTTCGAACGAGTGGAAGCAAATTTAGCAAATTTGATGCATTTTTTCCCCTTTGGATCTGCATGCGGACTTTCTAAACTTGGCTCTAAATCTTGTTAGGTCGCTTCAACAGCCTCGTGCACTCGCCAACGGCTAGAGCTCCGTAAAAAGCACGCGCTGCCGCACGCGACGCGCGCCTGGTCACCACGGCGCCTCGCTCCGCTCACTCTGTATAGCACGCATGTATCGCCATGACCAAAGGCCTATATATGTACACTGTTGTTGTTCAATACAAACCATCCAGTTGTACAATTCCATTCTACACAGTTGGTGGTGGGTGCAGTGCAGTGGTGCGGGACAGTTAGCTAGAGATGGATGGAATTGAGGAGGATCATATCAATCACTACCAGTTTGGTACTGCCGATTCATAATCCGGCAGTAAGAGGGGTAGTGTATACGCTTACACTAATAATATATATATTAAAAATGAAAAGTACAAATCCACGCTAATAAATTACCAAATTGATATTGTTGTTATTCATCTTCTAGAAAAAAAAAACACCTCAAATAGTGTGTTTTCTCATAATGAAATTTGTCCTCTCAATGTCCTGAGAATGAAGGTATAACCCAAAACTAATAAATCACTTAGCCTAAAAACATTCAAACTTATTTATATAACCCAAAATACAAAGATAATACTAAGAAATCACTTACCCAATAATCTGTAACAGCACCAAACTGTTGCAAATTTTATTTGTGTATAATCCATATCATGGCCGACGACAAGGATATAACGAAGAATTAATGTCCTTATGTAGAAAATGACGAGAGTGTCTTTCTGAAAACAGGTCCTGCATTTTAGCAAACTAACGTTAGTGTTGTCTTCGGTAGGCTGACGGTTTTGTCGTCATGACGATACTCAAATAAGACATGATTTGCAAAGGAGCAACCAAAAATGGAAGTTCAATGACAGTGTGCTAAAAAATGCTTATAGATAGAATACAACTACAAAGTTAATCCTGGTTTACACAATGTAGTAAAATAGCAAATGTCTCTATCAAAAGAAAAGGTCATCTCTATTGTACCAATAACATGATGCACAAAAATGGTAAATCATATACAGGGACTAAACGCAGCTGTTAAAAAGAGGCTACATTTAAGTTAGCTCAACAAACACTTAACCTCAGCATCCAAAAATTTACATACATGGGCATATGGCCATGCTATAATTGGCAGCTTAAATTGTAAGACATGTAAAAGCATTGCAACCAATACGCATGGGCTACATTGCCTACTTTGTGCAAGGTTGAACGGAACTTTAGTGTTGCAGAGCAGACACATATGTATGTATGCATGTGTTCTATCTACAGAAGAGTACGTCCATGGTACGAAACAGCCACCAGTAAGCAATACAGTCAATCTACTCAGTCAAATGCTGGAAAGAAGAAATTACTATACTCAACTTGGTTCTTTGCTTGCAGCATGACGACGATCGATCTTGTAGACTACGCTGAACGGAGGGCTGCAACAGTTATTGAAGCAGATCGATCAGACTTGGAACACAACAATAGGATGAGGGGATAGCCAACAAAAATCAAATCTCTCGCATAACAAATAATTAGATTGGAGTTTGATCAAAAAGCACAAAACAGAAAGAATTCAAGATAAGGTTTCCCCTTTCCTGATGATCCCTTACACACCTCGGCGATGGATCTCATCATGTGTGATGATGGACAACGTTGTGGATCTGGAATTCTGGATTACCTTGGACGTACGGCTTGATTTTCACAACTACTACACATCCTGTCAGAGCTAGCAGAGAAATCCAAAATCAATTCAAGGAGATGAGAGGTGGAAGTACAAAGTAGTACGATGCCGGATTGGACTGGTTGGTACGGTGGCTACTGGATCATCAGCCAACTATAAACTAGATATGCAGTAATCTGATCATGGCAGCTTACCCGACCGATCTGATCTATCCGCGTCACTGTGTCACGACTCCAGGGTCCAGATAGATAGATCCAGATGAACTGCAATGTAATAAGCTCGCGACGTGCTGCCACGGCCTATGCCTGTGCGTCGTCGTCACCACCGCCTCCACCTGCACCACACCCAAAGAAACAAAAATCAATCCACAACGATCATCATGTATATAGGCAACAGAGAAGCAGAAGATGCAGAGATTGCGATGCGTACCGCTGGAGATCAGTGTTAGCCTCGATCCTCTCGCTTGTGACGGGCGCGTACATTGGGTGTGCCTCCGTCTCCAGTACGGGTCCGGCGGCGGCGGCGGCGGCGGCGAGATTGGACATTGGCGAGAGAGAGAGAGGGGAGTCGAGACTCGAGAGGCGGCGGCAGGATCCCTAGGCATTCTCGTGATCGTGGGAGCAATATATATACGCGTGCCTGCACAGCGACTGCGTCTGCGTGCTAGGATCGGCCGTTCGATCGATTTTGAGTGTGGCAAATTCTGATTTTTCAGAAAGTGCAAGATACAGATAATTAATATCAAAATCTTCTAGAAACTGTCATGTGACGTGTATTGCAATGTATTTTTGTTTTTTTCCCTCTTATGTGACAGGTTTTCGTGCCAACTCTTGATTTATATATACTAGCAAAAATGCGCGTCGTTGCAACGGAAATAAAATAATACCGGCAAACCAAGATATACAACAGTTTTATCATCTTTGTATGCATTCATGTTATTAGCCATTGACTCAACTTGGCTTTTGTTGCAAGATTTGAGAGAGTTTGCAATATGGACTTGTTCTAAAATATGTGCTTCTAGTCTAGATAAAATGGCTCTTGTGTTTGCAGACACTAGGGGAACCTTACCGTAGCGTTGCTGCGGGAATTAAGAAAAATGCAATGATTATAAGGTAAATTTTCCCTGATTTAATCTCTTGACGATAAGGACATCAGCTTATTATGTAAAGTTGAAATATCGGGGTAAATGAGTATAATTATTTATTTAAACCAAAGTGGCAAGGTATTTGAACTGAAGTTTCTTAACCGAAAGTGGTATTCCCAGCGTTGTTCGCGAGTATGTTTAGTAGAATTTTATAGTAAATTTAATTAGAATTTGAAGAGATTCAACTTGGAATTCCCATTATCATGCTGCTCGTTCTTTGTCGGGGACGCCGATGTTATAGGAAAAACATTACATAAAATAAGAATAATTTATAGGTGAGGCCAATCAAAATGTATATTTCAAGGTGCCATTCAGATTCTCGTCGACTAAATCTAAGCCATTCCCCTCGTTCAATAAGCTCCAGGCCTGGTAAATATCCAGAAGCAGTTACAAAATTGATGTCAAGTTAAATTCAGTGATCTTTGCCTGAATTTAACATGGGCCAGAAGCAGTTGGATGGATGCTCACATGTGCTAGAAGGTTGAGGTGGCTGGAGTAGATGTAGACACCTCGGTTCTTTTTACCAGCAATGATTTCCAGCACTATAACACCAAAGCTAAATACATCTGATTTCACCTATACATCCACATCAAAATAAGAACAGAAGGAGTTTTTGAGTTGAAAATTCACAACTCAAATATAACATATAATGTAGATCACTTTATGTTAAAATCAATTCACATATATGACCAAGACTAACTAAAAAGCTAGCGATTTTCTATTTTCTTCTTTTCTTATTTTTTCCACTCATTTTATTTTCCCTTCTTAATCAAAAAAAAAAAAAAAAAAAAAAAAACTTTATCTTGTTCGTCCAGAGTCCAGACTCCACCGCAAGTGCTGACCAGGCAGCCTGACGAGCGCTCGTGCTCGCGCTCGCGGAAGGCCACGTGCTCGCGCTCGCGACCCAGCAGCTCGACGGCGACGCGCGCCTCCCCATCGTGGCCGTGCTCCCCGGTGGCCTGTTCGCCTTCACCGGGTGCGCCTGCCCGGATCCCGTCAGCTGCGCTCTTGACTGCCTCCGTCCTTCCACGGCGCGCGACCATGGCGCCCCAAGTGCTACTATGCCCTGCCCCGCCACATCCCGGTGCCGCTGCTCGGCTCGCCCGCGACTGCCTGCTGCCACCGCCTGCTCGCTGGCGAAGGGACGGAGAAGACGGCTTCGATTTTTGGTACGATTCTTTCTCCTCGCGCGCAGCTGGATCCACACAGCGGCGACTCGAGGCGACGGCTTCTCACAACGCGAAGCCAGCGGACCGGCACGAAGACCATCGCCGCGCATCCTCTCCAGAATTCCCCGCGCGGATCCGGCGGCGGGGTCGAGGCCAGGCGAGGAGGCGCCCTCCTCCCTCCGGCGATGTGTGTGACCTCCTCGCGGACTGGCGTTCTTTATGGATGCGGCTGGGGAGGCGAGGGGCGGCGGCGGTGGGGAGGCGAGATGGGAAGGTGAGGGGGCCGCCGCGGGATTCAAGGAGCAGGATCGGAGTCGGAAGAGCACGGAAGAGGAGGAGGTGGGCGGTGCGCGAGCGGCCAGCCGGTGCGGAATAATGACGAAGGGGAGGAGGCGAGCGGTGGGGATTTTTTTCCGAGAAACGAATGCGGGACCTGGCCCATGTTTCAGTTATCACCTGGCGTGGACCAATCGTATTTCGCCAGTAACTCCTTAAGAATGGGTAGTGGGGATCTCCTATATAGGAGTTATAGATAGATTCCCGCGACGCTTACCTTAGTTGAGATGCCCACTAAATTTGTAATTTTTTGTCAAGATTTTCCATGATCATCCAACAAGATTTCATGAACTCTCTTAGAGACATAAACAGCAAGCTACAATTTTTCAAAATAAAAAGAAATTAGTAAATAATATGTTAGAGATATGCCAGGATGGGAATCATGGGATGCCTCGTGTAGCTCCGTCGGGCCATCATCGTCGTATTCTCGCCTTCCGTCTCAACCTCCAAAATTTCCATACTCTGTGTGTCGTCTTTGTCCGGCCTCCTAAAAAAATCAACAAACTCTTTGTGGGAGTGGAGTTCATGTCCAACTTACCATGGGTGTTTTCCTGATCCAAATCAATCGTTGCTTTTGTTCCAATTGGATACCGATTGAATTCCGTTTTTATTCACGAACTGAGCTGGTGTCCTCATACCCTTGGATTCCGTTTCCGTTTCCAATTCGCTAACCTGATGATGAAGCATCGGCGAAGCTATGAACGACGGCAACTGCGGTGGCGCTGGCTTGTTGGAAGAACGCGGCGACGGTGATGTCACACGATGGACTGATGCAGCGGCGGCTCCGTTTCACAGGAACGAAGCAACGTCGGCACGAAGAGATGAGCCTGACTGACAGAGGTTGTGGCCGATCGATCCAATCAAATCCAAGCTGCCGCCTGCCGCTGCCATGGACGGACGATTCCTCCTCTTATCTCTGTCCGTCCGTCGTCATGCAGATGCACCCACGACTGATCTGACGAACCTGCCGCGCGCCCGACGGCATTCACGTAGAATTCAATGGGACGGTAGCCGAGACCGAGTCTGTGACGGCTGGGCAAGCGGACAGGGCCGGAGGGCAGGCGGACAAAACATCGACGGGCGGACAGACGGCCGGCAGATCGGCAGAAATTTTCGTGTTTTATCTGGTACTAGTATCGCGCCCGTGCGATGCTGCGGGATAACTAAATTTTATATAAAAACAGATAGATCGCATGATAAGATAACAATGTTGTGAAACTAAAAACACATAGATCGCACCACGCCGCCACGTTGAGTCAATGATTCGCGCGCCAAGGCCGCCATAGATCCTCGGAGCCGTACCGCACGGGGCACGAGGGAGAGCTGTTGTTGCTCGACGCGCGCGTGGGCCACCCCTTTGAGCTCCCGCCGATGAAGACGTGCTAGCAGGCCATCTGGCGTAGTCGCATCCGGGCGTCGCGGCACAATGACAGCTCGGCGACGTCGGCCGGCATCCCGGCAGAGTTGGTCCTTGGCGTGGCAAGCTCTACCTATGGCGGTGTGGGCAAATGGCGGCGGCCGCGGAGGGTACGCTTGGAGGCCCGCGAAGCACACGGAGGGCGGCTCGCGACGCCTATGACGATCGCGGCGGGTGGAGGCAGCCGTCGGGCGGCGCGGAGGCGCCGGCCGAGAGGAGGCGCCCGGCCGGCGTGGATGGGGACGTCCGGGCGGTGCGAGGGAGTCTCGTCGTTGCGGTCAGATAGGTCCTTGACGGCGAAGGCCGAGGCACCTCCCATCACGCGACGCCGCCGACGCACTCACAGCCCCGCCCGGCTGCCCCTCCAACGTTGGGACTCCCTTAGCGCCGCCCGACCATTGCGGACGTCGTGGCCGCCCTCGTCTGCGTTGAGGGCACCGATGGGGAGGGTAGCGGAGCCGGGCGGCGGTGCGACCGCTTGCACACGGGGGCGGAGGATGGGTCCGCCGGGAAACTTTCACGGCGAGAGATTTTTTGTTGCCCGGGTCGTAAATCTAGAGTTGGAAAGAGCATGATTGACGTCGGCGCGCGCCTTGTAGGCTACGACATTTGTATGAGAGATGGAAGTTCCACGATTATTTGTTTCCATTTACACGGGGAAAAGATAAGAGAGAAAATCTTGTTAGCCATGCATGCATGATTAATACGGATTGATTTTTTCCTTTTGAATTTGTGCAAGAAAAGGAAAGAGGAAGGAGGCATTAGCCATACATGCATGATTAATGACCGATCATTTTTTTTCTTTCCTTTTGAATATGTGGCAAAAAAAAAAGAAAGGGGAAGGAGGCATTAGACCAATCATTTTTTTCTTTCCTTTTGAGTTTGTCGTAGAAAATAAATAAGGAAGGAGGCATTTGCCATGCATGCATGATTAAGGACCGATCAATTTTTTCTTTCCTTTTTAATTTGTCGCATAAAAGGAAGGGGGAGGAGGCCTCCCTATGCATGCATGATTAATGACCAATTAATTTTTTTCTTTCCTTTTTTTGGGGTTGAGAGCGCGTGTGGTTTCGCATGGGGAGGTGGGCAGAGCCAAACCAAAAGTCGCACCAAAAAGTGTCCAAGTTTTGTTCTTTTTATGTTGTAGTAGAGAAACTTCCCGTGTGTTGCTACGGGTGAATATTAAATTATTTAATTTGCTATGTGTATTTATATATGTCATTTTTTACATTAATTCGTGAACATACAAGAGATTAGTTAGTACAATAAATTTGTATATTAGGACTGGTTTGTCCGCAGATGATTACGACAGGATAACACACACAAAAATATGCCACAAGATGTGGAGTCAGTTCCAAAAAAGAAAAAGACTTGGAAACTCTGGAAATTTAAGAAGAAAATAAGACTTGACTATGAATTTAACTTTTTTAGGGGAATTTTGATTTTAACTAGAGGGTATCTGCTATTTCTTTTTTTTTTTTTTCCTTCTTTTTTTTTTTTTTTATTTTTAATTCTGCTCTAAACGTTTGAATAGAGAAACAATCTGTTGAATTGCCCAGACTTGGGCCTAGCTTATTAGATCCGCTGGGTACTGTCCCTACAGGCCTAGTGAGTGACCAACACCGACACTCCCGTCCGGATGTCTTTGTAACTCCGGGTGGCCTACCACCTCACTCTGGGCATGAAAAGCTGAAAACCGAGAATCGAACTAACCGAGAACCGAACCAAAACTAACCGAACCGATCATTTTCGTTTCTAATTCGGTTCCAGGTTTCCATGAAAATGCCTAGGGCTCATTCTTACTCCCTCCGGGGTTGGTATTAGAAGTCGTTTTGGAAAAGGTTTGGGTCAAACATTGGAAATATAAATTATTAATCTCTACTATAATGTCCCACTTGAGGGCTCACGAGATCAACGGCTTACATAACAACACCATCTTATTAGAGGGCTCAGATTAAAAGTTTGATGCATCGTCGGACAACCTCACCCTCCCGCCGGCTGTGCTGGCGACCAGCGTTCGAATCTATCGATCACTGCATCAAAAAAAAAAACACACGCTATCGACAGGATCGCAGCGGCGGACTGGATCGCAGCGGCCCGGCGCTTTTGGTGCGATCTCGGCGCCGCGGAGGAACCGCGATGCCGATCATAGGGCGGCGGAGTGATAGCGGCGGCCCGGCGTTTTTGCCGCGGTCTCGGAGCGCTGGACATTATCGCGGCATCGCCGTGTGTTCGGACGGCGGCGCAGCGCTCACAAGGGAGGTAAGCGGTTTGTGTTGTCACGACTAAAGTCCACGCAACCGGCTCCCTGGTGCCGCCGCCGCCTCCTCTTCGACGCCTCCTGCAGTCCTACCTCCACCTCCTCGCGATCCACCCACCTAATGGCAGAAGGCACCCATCGACACCGTGCTTGATCCGGCCTGACGCTATCCCTCAAATCCCCAACCTCCTCACCATCGTCGCCTAGGCCTGTGACGCCGACCATCTCTTGGCAGCCGAGCATCAATCAACCTAGCGTCGTTCCATCTCCTTGCATGGCCGCTGCACCAACGTCCCCTCCACCTCAGGTATGCTATTCCTTTTTCTTCGTCTTTTTTGTTTCCTCAGATGATAATATTCAGGTCACTGTATGTGCAATTGGATGTCAATGTCGATTGTATATAGCCCTCTAAATTTTCTGCTTAACAGATCCGCTTACCATTGCTATGATTCAGGTATATAATCTTATTTTCCCTATTAGTTATTTGCGCAAGGTTTCATATTTCTAGAGATTAATATACATATTTAGGCTGTGAAAACTCAACTGCTTATATATATGTAGTTCTGACTGAGTGGGATTCAACGCATTCCAGTTCTTTGATATATCTGTCCTTGCCCATCTAATTCTCCTAATTGCATTTGCCTAAATCTGATGTGATCAACTCAGCATAAATGCTTAGTATATGACTCGAGCTTGATAGGCATACAGAGAGTTTCATGACAGAAGTAGGAATTGAGCTTATATTTAGAACTGTTACATATACTTCTGGAGTATCATGTGATTTCTAAAATCTGATCCCATGACTTTCCATGGCATCGACATGGTGTCTTATATGTCTGATTCTTACATTTTTGCTAAATGTTTCAGGTGCACGTACATTGTGCTCTAAAAATTATAACTGGCTTGTGAAGCTATTTTAGTTCAGTTCTGAATGCCACAATAAGACAGAAGTTGTGAGTGACACCGATCTCTTTGCAGCGCGAGCAAGCAACGTTACTTGAAGTTTCTTCCAGTGGAATCCCTTTTGGATTTTTGAGCTCGGTGAAGAATCGGATATCCAAGGTACGTCATTCAAATTGACCCAGCTCTTCATGATAGCTAACCAGGGAAAAGAGCAGAATCACAAGGCTAGATTTTCAGGGCTACAAGTCATTCAAATTGATCCAACGTTTAGTTTTTATAAGTGATTTGAGATTTTATCATTTTTCTTTTAGATATTGGAAAACTTATTTGCTGGTGTATATGGAGGAATGGTTTATACCTCAAGGTTCAAGTTACTCTCATGGGGTTTCAAGCTAAGCAGCGTGGTTTCACTGGCTCTATTCGGTAAAGAAAGACATAAGCGTTAAGCACGAGCACTATAAGACAAGAAGCAGATGAATGCCCCTAGCGAGTTCAGTAATGAACAAATCATTGTAAGACAAAAAAGAGTATGTGTTATTTAGATGTTACCGTAGCGTTAGCACGGGCAATATACTAGTAACTTTTAAGTTGTTCAGTTTGTAAATGTGAAAATTATATGAATAGATTTGTGTTAAAAATACTTTGATAAAAGTATATATATATCACATTTATATAAATATTTTTGTAATAACAAGTGGTGAAAGTTGTGTTTTGGAGACCGTGTCGCTATCCTAAATGACTTCTAATACCAACCCGGAGTGAGCATATATTAACCTCCCTCTATGAAAACACAATGTCACTAACCTGTTGTTTACCTGTCCCATCTCAAAATTTGTGAATAAGAAAAGTGGTCAAATTTGATGTAAAAAGGGGAAAAAAATCAAACAATTTACAATTTGATGGAGAAAGTACTGTACAGTAGTTTTCTCGGGATTACGTTAGCCAACCGATGGACTGGATCGAGATCGGATCAAGTTTTGCCTTTGCCACCACCTGCAAATCGACGTGGTTGTCCACGTGATGTGTAGTGTACCGCTTCTGTTCTATCTATGTGTAGTCTATTACCACCACAGCAAGCCGCATGTGTGCAGATAAACCAATACACCAAAAAACACCATTAGTATTGGCTAATTGGCTTGTTAATTTTCTTCACGTGAGAACCGCGTGGCAATGATTTGTCGACGAGTGAGAAAGATTTTTTTTTTTTTTTTTTTTTGGAGGGAGTGAGACAGATTTAGATGGAGATGACATGGGAGGTCGGTGGGTTCGTCAGTTCAGATGATTCCGTCTGTCCTGTCTAATCACAGTTTCTTTTTCTATACCAATGTTTAATTAATGGGTTGGCTAGATGGCGATGATGGGGCCATTTATTAGCATTGCACGCATGGACTCGGTCTATGATGCACCAACTAGCGGAGATGCCGTGCCGTGAGATCGGTGCATTGGTTGGGGTTCAGTTCAGTTCAGCACCGATGGTAGCTTTGTTATGCACTGTACTTTTGGCAAAGATGGGTCGTTGTTCCATGAATTCCTAAATATGAAAGGTTTGTCAAAATCAAAGATTACAACTACTGACAGCAAAAGAAAATTTGGATATAAGTCACTTGTATTGAAAACTTTTTTCTGGAATATGCAAGAGATTTATGTATAATTGCGTTAAGAAGAAGAGTTTAAATCAACATATAGAACATTTATATCGAGTGCCAAAAAGGTCAACCTAACATAGGTGTAGTTGGACATCCTAGAAAAAAAGTCTCTTGTTTCAATATGATATAAAAGGTAACAACCAAAACCGTCTCAGCAGCGTGACCTATGAGGCGGCCTTACGTCTCGGGACCGCCTAGACAACAGGTAATGACTTCATATTTGGACATGTATATCCATCCATCCCCCTTAAAATGTAGGTTCAAGGAATATTTTACCCTAATATTTCAGTATGGCCAAAAAGAAGTATTTCCCTTTGTTCGAGCAATGGTTACATGGTTAACTGTAATTCTATATCTCTTGCCCTAAACATTCGGTTTTCAAAGAAAATTCTAAAAGGGGTAACCCCACCTATTTTGTAAAAAAAAATCCACCAATAAATTTTGTAATAATAACTTGTATAAACATGCACATGCATCCTTACATTAGAGCCCGTCCTAGATCCAACTATCCCGGCTAATCAACTCAACTAGCGGATCTCAAACTTAGTCTCGTCTAAACATCCTATTTCCGGCTCATGAATTATCACGCCCTATTTTGGTTCATCTCACATATTGTATTATGAACTCGTTGCTAAGGAGCAGGCTGACTTTGAATAATGGAATTGTATTTTTCTATTAAAATCCATGAAAAACCAAAAACAAAAAAACCGTTTCATCTAAACCACTCTGGTCTGGTTTGGAGCCCTGCAAATCTAAGCTTACACGTTGGTTGGAACCTCTAAAACAACTTTTAACTCCATCCAAAACCAAAAAAACTGAAAACCAAAAAAAACCATCGTCACAGCTCACAGGTCCATGAACCCGGTGCATATCCCTTTTCCTCCCTCAGACGGGGTCACACCCTTTCGCCTTCACAGACCCTCTCCCTCCTTCCTTTCCCACACTTTCCATGTCCTTCCTCCAAGGCTCCAACTCATCACCAGCGGCGACCCCTTCCGTCTCCCTCCCCTCTCAGCCAGCCGCTCCTCCGTTCGTCGGCGGCAAGAAAAGCCATCGGCCTCTGCCATCGTCTCGCCTGCATCTTCGGAACCTGAATCTCCACCAAGGATCGGCGAGAGAGGTAAGGTTTACTGCCCTCTAATAAGATATATATTCCTGCGTTCTTGATATCTGGCGGTCTGTCCTGCGTTTTCCTGAAAGATTGTCCTCACTGGTGCTCTGTTTCTTCCACGATCCGATCCGTGTTCTTGGCTTTAATATTTTCATCAGTCCCCAGTGGATCAATGCGTGTTTCATTTTTTCGATCTTGGTTCGTGTTGGTGCGGATATACTTTCATTTCAGATGTGATTGAATCCGATGCCCCTGTATCGATCACTGTATGTATGTGTAGTCAGTTTCACTTCGTTGATTCTGTGGAGGGATGAAAATCAATTCACGTGTCTTTGCTAATGTTTACCGTGGAAGCCCGAGTTGGTAGGAACTGGCGTGAACTTGGCTGCTAAACCCACAGCCACAAGTCTCATCCTACCAGCTATCATGCCAATGACAGATCGCAATCGATTATTAGTTGCACGATTTTTGTCAGGAATCTGATCGCAATCTTGACAGTATGATAGCACAAAGGGAAATAAAAATGTCTGTATGTATAAAAAATACGGTTGCGTGATGTGCCATACTATAGTACTAGTTTTATACGGATTAAAATACAGAGGCATATGGATGCTGATGTTCTGGCTCTGAATTGTTTTTCATTATTTTAGTGTACGTTCTAATATATGCTTTGTGGCTGGTATCGCAATATGGTTGACTTGCACCAATAAGTAACTCGCAAAACCTTTGTCTCTTTCCGTTACCAATGTTGATTAGACTTTTGGTTTAGTGAGAATTAGTTGAACCAAAGGGGAATCAACAGCTCCATAATTGCTTTCTTGTGTAGTACTTCTGCTAAGTACTTCTGCAATGAAGACCCTGAAAAGCACTCAGTAACCAAATACAATAGGGCAATAATGAGCAACAATTTGTTTTTTTTTATACAACTGATTTAATGTGGACACACTCCTTTGGGCAGTTACAGTTATGTGCTTGTGTTTGAGATCAGTATATCATCCTTTCTTGTGTTGCTAACGTCTGTGTCTGCAATTGCAGCATCTTTGCTTTTGGTTTAGTGGGAATTAGTTGAACCATAGGGGAATCAACAGCTCCCTGAATGCTTTCTTTTGTACTTTTGCAACAAGTTCTATGTACTTTGCAATGAAGACCCTGAAAAGGTGCATTCAGGGCACCAAATAATAGGGCAATGATGGGCACCAGTTCTATTTTTTTCCTGTTTTAAAGGCAAATATATACATCTGATTTGTTGTGAACACACTCCTTTTGGGCGGTTATGTGCTTGTGTTTGAGATCACTATATCACCCTTTTTTCTGTTGCTGACATCTGTGTCTGCAATTGCAGCATCTGTGCTTATAATGACTGAACAAGTGATCAAACAGGCCGGCGCCTCCACTCCTGCATCAACTGAACCAAAATGCGAAGACCTGATAAATTCTCCAGTAATCATGGATGGCGGCAGCATGACACCTGGCGTCAAGAGGAAGGAGAAGCCGGTCCCACATTACCTGAGAGCATCCACGAGCTCTTGCCATGACAACTGCAAGTATGGGATCAAGCATTCCTCTGAACCCAAGAAGTATTGGCCTGTTAGTCGAAAGCAATTGCGCCGCGCAAGCACTGGGAACATGGAACGTGATCGGGTTCAGATCATACTACCACAGAAAAACAGACCAATAAAGGAGGACCAGAAGCTCAAGGTTTCTCATGTAAAAGGTGGTAACAGTACTCCTCCTGCTAAGCCTGAATTCATCACTCTGAAAGCACCACTTGAAAAAGTACCTGATCATTCTGAAAGCATTCCTCACGTGGAAGATTCGTCAGCTGAAGCACCTGAACTTGTTGCGGCTGGAACCCTGCCAAATAATGCAGAATGCTTCGTCGTTACTCATGATGATGTGACAGACTGTGGGGACGGAGAGTCGTTGGATGGGCCTGAAAGCATTGAGCTGGAGATGCCATTAGCTATCCAGGACATCGATGAATCTGACGAACACATTGAGGATACCATTCTGCCTGCTGACAGTGTATGCGGAGTCGAGGAACAGTCACTTGTGGATCATGTGCCCGATCAATCAGCAAATGAGAGTGCAAGTTCAGATAACAGGACTCAGACAGCAAAAGCCTCTGAGAAGTTTGAACAAGCCAAGCTTGGGACTAAATCAGAGAGTCTGCCTAAGGTGTCTGTAAAATCGAAGGCGAAGGCCACATTGAATACGATGAGGGACAAAGGTTCAAGTCAGATAAGTGGAAGAACATCGCATTTGACATCTACTCGTACAGCAGTTGACAGCTCCAGTGGACCAAAGACAGCAAGAAAACCTGCTGAAGCTACTGCTACCTCCAAGTTCAGTAAGCCAGAGAGAAAATTCAGGCCTACAGTTACATCAGCTGTGCAAAAAGTTAATGAGATCAAAGTGCCCTCAGCATCTAAACCGAAGGATTCATCTGCAAAACCTTCTAGGTTAGCAAAGCTAAAGGATTCAACAACAAAAACCGCGCCATCTCCATCACTTGCTTCAAGGAAACAGACTGACAGAAAGATGTCGGGGAACAATGTTGGCAAGAATGCTCAAATTCTTCCAAAGAAGAGAGAAGACAAGGTAAAAACAGGTCCACTGAAACTGTCTCGATCGATAAACCTGTCAGGCAAGTCTCTCACGGGTGTAAAGTTGAGGGCAGTGAGAAAAGAGAAAATTGCTCCCCCATTCAACAGCAGCAAGAAGATTTCTGGAACAGAAAATTCTAGTACTGATGCTAAGGAGGCTAAACAGAGAATTCTGAAGACGGCTTCAGCAAAAGTGCGGAAACCGGAGACTAACAACAAAGAGATCGGACTTCGCAAAGGTACAAACTTACAACATTATGCATCTCTACTCTATTCGATGCAAATATTTTTTCTGAATGAGATTGACAGCTTGTGTGCATTTCTACTTCTCTGTGCAATTTCTGAACTGAGATGCATTTCTTCTCCTTAATGGAAATTCGTTTCTGATTTTTTGGTGAATAATGATTCTGAAGGACTTAATTGTTAGCAAATCTTCTTTGTATGTAAACTGATTTTTAGTGCTGCACGAGGATGACGATTTTTCAGCTTCCGTTTCTGCAGAAAAACTCGACACTGCAAGAACTGCAACCACAAGGAGGCCAAAGCCTGCGCCCACCACCAGCTCGAGCACCGTGGTGCCAGCACAGCCGCCTCGCAAGCTGACGTTCCGGCGGGGCAAGGTACTGAACCCCGACGAGAGCAGCAGCAGCACCCCGAGACGTCTCCGGTTCAGGCCTGCCATAGCCGCGGCAGACGCGACGACAGCCAGGAGCAGAGGCGTCAGAGTCACCAGCAGCAGCCGGAGGATCGGCGGCGCTGCAGCGAGAGACGCGGGTGCCGAGGTCGTCGTGCTGCGGCGGCGACAGGACGACGGTAAGGAGACGAAAAAGCAGGAGCCGGGACTGTTCAACAACGTGATCGAGGAGACGGCGAGCCGGCTCGTCGCGGAGGCGAGGAAGAGCAAGGTGAAGGCGCTTGTCGGCGCCTTTGAGACCGTCATCTCGCTGCAGGAAACCAGCAAGGCTGCTGCTACTCCGGCTATGGCAGCAGGTGTCGTCGTGCCATGAGCGTTTCTTGATCTGCAGTGTGCGTGATCATCACCGTTCTTGAAGTTTGCTCGTTCCCATATAGTTGAGTTTTCTCATTGGGTTTTCCGTGCTGGATGGTACATACATCAAAGGAGAGTTCGTAGTACTTTAAAAAAAATCGTAGAGGTTTTGTGTTTGTGCAAGGCTTGGCATTGTACTGAAGATAAGTAAGCAAGTTACTGGAATGATTTAAAGTATCTCCTTTCTCAAAAGGAAATGAAAATGATAAACCAGTTTAAACTTTATGTTAAGTGACCTGATTTCTGGATATGGTGGTAACCTTCTGTCGATGTTTCCTATGTTTTATTTTTTACTTCATTTCATTCGCTGCATTTTTGAGTTAAAAAGGTAAAAGTACACACCATATGCTGGCACATTTGTTCATATGTTACATATGCACAATTTAAGTTTCACAAGACCATTGACCAGTCCAAGCCAGATGGAAAAGTTGACCAGGTCAAAGCCATCTAGAGGAGCTAAAACTCTGTGAATGGGCTCTTGGAGAGCAACTGGAGGTAGTACTAGAAACAGAAGACCCGCCTAGGCCCATACAAATCTCGAGTACTCCAAGCTTCTGTGAATGGGCTCTTGAAGACCGGCCCAGGCCCACACTTGCACTGTTTGTATAGAATTTCAGAGTCCACTTTTTTTTTCTTATGAATATGAATAAAATAAAATAAATTTCAGAGTCAACGTTTCAAGGAAGAACGAGGCAGGTGGTGAGAGAAGTTCAACACGTAATTAAGCAGGTTATGATTTCGAATTCGCCAATTTGGAGTTGCTGATTGAACAAGTCAGACCTGGCAAACAATAATGGGCGACAGAGGATTGGAGGCATTCGATCGAAATTCAAAGTGGATCTTCCAAAGCGAGTATTATGTTTCTTGTGCACTATGTTTCTTGTCCACATTTGGGAATAAGTAATGACTACTCCAAATAATGGCTGATGTTTTTGCAAAACAAATGGATTATACAAAACATTGAATTATTACTCCTCGTTAAAAAAAAAAATTCGTGATCATGCCAATGTCCAATACTACTCCCTACATCTAAAAAATAAATACGATTGACGAATGTACTAAAATACAAAGTCAACATTCGAGGAATCAGCAGCTAGCCACCCCACCCAACCAGAGAGAGAGAGAGTTGTCATTTTGGAGCAGTTGAAGCATCCAAAAAATTCCAGAGTGGATTAGATTAGCATATCTGTAGCATATCCTATCATCTGTGTAAGTGGCAAATGAAGCATGATGCACACACGACGTGCTTTTGGATTGAAGTGGATAGATGGATGAGCATGCCTTGCGTGGCATGGTAGCCATTTTAATTTGGAGCATCGATCTTCTGGCTACAGCCACGGCACTTGTACCAAGGGAGGAAGAATCAATTAATCATGTACAGCGTGTGAGAGATCAATACTGATGAAGACAGTGGTGATTAACGACATACTAATGAAGGTGACGTATCTTCTACAAGGAACAGTGCATCATGTGACATCAGAATGACAATATAAATTATATAATGATGAAGGTGACGATGCTTTAACATGCATGTTTGTGCAGAGGGCATTTTGGTCATCCGGAAACTGAAAATCACCAGCCAAACATCTCTGCTAGGACTGCAACAGTGGCTAGCTATTAGAATTATGCGAACATAATCAAATCAAACAATTTAACATATCTTTTTTTTTGAGCTAAAAAAAAAATTTCTGACCGAATCGCTATCACACAGGCATACAGTACTGTAGTGGCCGTTGAGTTGACGTGCACATCATGGTCTGAATGACGTGAGAGGTCTGCTGGAAAGGATAAGGATCAGATCATCAAGGTCAAGGTTGCAACTAACCAACGGAAAGCTTTGCAGGTATCTCCATTCCCCCAGCTGCAAGTTGCACGCTGAGGAAAGTGGATAGAAAGCGGCCTGCATTCCACAAGGGTGATGCGGATTCGGTCGATCTTTGACTTCCACGGACGACGCCCGCCCCATCTTCACCATTTCAGAATCAATCGTGAGACTTTGACTTCCCACTTGAATCATTGCATCAGCAAGCAGACATCCACAACTGACCAGCTCTCGTAGCCGTCCCAACCTGCTGCTGCTGAGAAGTTGCATAGGAGTAGTATCAACAAATGATGGTCAGAAAATTCAGATGGTGCAGCCGCATAGAATTGACTCACAATCAACAGTTCGTCTCCAAATTTCAAGAAAGCGAATGGAACATTTGGATTCTGGACCCTTGGCCTTGGATCCCATCTCTCTCTTTTTTTTCCCATGTAATCCAGCCTGCCTTCATCCAGAGTCCAGACACGGTGGTTGTAGATTGTTTATTAATCCCGGCTCTGTTGCCTTCAGATTCTGGTGAGGAGTCTTCTGCCCTCAAAACAAACGCACAGTCTCCCTGAAAAGAACAACGCAGCCGTGACTTTTTAGGACGCGAGTGATGCCAACAAACAAACCCATCGCTGTTTGGTAGTGAAATCCACTAGTTTGTTTGTGTATACTCTACTTAATTAGGAGCTCCGTAGCTTTCTGATCTCTCGGCAAGGGAGGGAGGGAGAGTAGCTTGGAAGGGAGGGAGAGAGTAGTCCGATACAGACTACCACAGTACAAAGCGAAGCGGCAACCACCGCCGAGATTTCCTTCCTCAAGAACCTGCAGGCAGCCTCTTCTCTTCTTCCCCCGCGAACGAAGAGCTGCCCGCCTTCATAAAAAGACACCGCGTCTGATTCCAGCTGACGGGGGGCCTGGTCTGGGGTTGCGGCGAAAGGCTTGAGCTTTTCTTGATTTGTCCGGCCGCCTGCCGCCTACATTGGGACGAGAGGAGGTCCTGTTCTTGGAAGTTCTGGGGAGCACGCACCTGAGCCGACTCGCGGCCGTCCTTGGGCTCCTTGCGGTTGTTCAGGTAATAATTAATTGGCCTTTTCCTTCCCGGCTCTCTTGGATTTCAGCTGTATTCACTCACTCGGTTCAGTAGATAAAATCCGCAGCGAGTTGCCACGGGTGTTTGGATGTAGCGCTGTTTCATTTCAGTTAATGGTTTGAGTTGTTTGTTGGGAGCAGGGGGAGAGAGTTTTGTGTGATTGATTCCATGGACCAATTGGAGTGCTCTTGGAGGATTCAGCTGGGTTTCTCTTGGGTTTAGCTCTTCCTTTTTCCCCTTCTTTCTGTGAGACCTCATTCTTCAGTTTCCCTCTATACGAAAAAAAAGTCTTGTTCGATTTGGAAGAGAGAGTGCAGGTTTCTTCATGATTTCCCATCCCAAAGAGCCAATTATAGTGTCACAGGGCCTTCGGTAGCAATTGGAGAGGAGCATTTCGTGGATTTCAGTGCTTTGGTTCTTTATATCCTACTGATGAAATTCCTCCTTTCTCAGAGAAAAAAAAATGTTTTTCTTTACATGAATGAAGACATAGATGAGCTTATCTTGATCCCATGTTAAAATGGAGATATTTCAAGGTGCCTTAGTGCCATAGGGCGAATCATAGCTTCTTGATTGAGACATCAACAAAGTGGTCCACTTAAATAGTTAGATAAAGAAAGCTGAACAGTTCCACGTACTGAATTCTGGCCTCTTAAAAGAAGAACAGATAATATGACAAAGTTGAAACGGCAGGAGTCACTTTCAGCTTTACTAATGGAGTAGAAATTAGACCTTTCCCTACCAACTATGTCCTATATTTATAATAAGTCCAAGCCATTCTAATCGTGAAGTGTCCTTTTGGTTGATGCCACCATTTGCAGGTTCTGGAAGCATGAGGTTATGGTCTCTCTTTCTCTTGCCTCTGCTTTATCTGCTTGCGCGGGTTCGATCAGAGGATTACTCGGATGTAACTGTCATTATTCAAGGCTCTGAGACGATTGCTTCGACCAGTGACGAGTTTGTTTGCGCCACCATTGATTGGTGGCCTCCAGAGAAGTGTAACTATGACCAATGCCCGTGGGGAAGGGCTTCTGTCTTAAATTTGGTTAGTTCCCAAGACAACTGTTTTATCATGTGTGGTTGTACTGGCGAAAACTAATTTTTTTGGTTCTTTTGTGAATTTTCCCAGGACTTGACTAATAATCCTTTGTTGGCTAAAGCTATCCAAGGTGAATATCTTTAACTACTTAATGGAGTGATTCTGGAGCATTCAGTGGTGAACTCACATATGGAGATCATTTCTTACACTACCTAAATTTAGAAAGCAAAACATTGCTAGAGTATACCCTAACATCTAATGTATGGTTGATCTGCTGCTAAAATGTACCACTCGGTACTCTATGACATGTTTATTTACCAAGCTGCAAAACACAAAACTATTCTTTTCCATAATATGATGACTAAGCATATTTCCGTCATGAATTTATTCCTTTTCTACTCTTGTTCTTATAGCCTTTAGTCCACTACGAATCAGAGTTGGAGGCTCCTTACAAGATCAAGTGTTATATGGCACACCAAATTTAGGGTCATCATGCGACCCATTTACAAAGGTTTCAAGTGGCCTTTTTGGGTTTTCTCAAGGATGCATAACCTTGGAAAGATGGGATGATATTAATAATCTGTTCCTGAATACTGGGTGAGTCCTTCCTTCTAGAATTGTTAATTTATCATTCAGCATCTTCTTGAAGAGGTTTACTATAGTATGGATTGTCGAATGTACCACATGTTGTAACTTATTCTTTCCACATCTGTTTAGTGTTTCCTAATTCTACATTATTTTCCCCCTTCAGTGCAGTTGTTACATTTGGTCTCAATGCGCTTCAAGGACGACAGCAGACAAGAAAAGGTGTTTGGAGTGGTCCCTGGAATTCTAGCAATGCTAGAGAATTCATTGAATACACAATTTCAATGAACTATCCTATAGATTCTTGGGAATTTGGTAATGCGATGTTATAAAATTCTTGTTTAATGCTCTTGGTGTTAGGAATATATTATATTCGTGTAATGCTTATAGATGATGTTGTGTTCGTGTCATAGGTAATGAATTGAGTGGAAGTGGAGTTGGTGCGAGTGTGTCAGCTGAACAATATGGAAAAGACTTAGTTGAACTTCAAACCATCATCAATGAGTTATATGGAGATTCCAGCAAACCACTGGTTGTAGCCCCAGGAGGATTTTATGACCAAAAATGGTTTGCCCAGCTTCTCGATGTCTCCGGGCCAAATGTTCTCAATGCAATGACTCATCATATTTATAATCTTGGTGCTGGTGAGTCCTGTCCTGATATTGTTATTTTGACTCTACTCCTTGAGAAAATTTTTGTTTTATGTCTTACATCGAGAGGAAATAGTTGTGCTAACTTCAATGTTGATTAGGTAATGATCCACAAGTTCCAAACAGAATTTTGAACCCACAATATCTGAGCCGGACCTCCGATACATTCAGAAGTCTCCAACTTACCATACAACGCCATGGACCGTGGTCTGCTCCATGGGTCGGCGAATCTGGTGGTGCATATAATAGTGGCAGCCGACTCGTGTCCAATACTTTTTCTCAATAGCTTCTGGTGATCACTTGTCAGATAAAAAAATACTCGCATTTTACCATCATTATTTTTTAATCATTTTCACGTCTGTGTTTCCACTAGGTATCTTGATCAGCTGGGTCAGTCAGCAAAGTATGACACCAAGGTCTATTGTAGACAGACGCTGATTGGTGGCAATTACGGTCTTCTTGACACGGACACTTTTGTACCAAATCCAGATTACTACAGGCAAGTCTGTGTACCAAATATGCTGCTACAGACTTGATTTACTGTTTCCATATGCATTGGACTAAACCATATTATCTGTTCAGTGCCTTGCTGTGGCATCGGCTCATGGGGACGAGTGTTCTTTCCATAGACATCAGTGGTTCTTCGTACTTGCGTGCCTATGTGCATTGTGCAAAGCAAAAGGTACAAATCTACCCTAAGATGTCATCTTAGAAACACAATGTTGATTACCCAATGATTGCTTACACAAGCTTAACTAATGGAAACAATATTGAAATCTTAGTGCACAACTGCAGTTATGTCGGCTTTTACTGAGCTTTATGGGATTTCAAATTAACAGATAGCTGATTCTTAGCTTCCAAAATATTTTTTACTACAGGGTGGTGTTGCTCTTCTCTTGCTGAACCTGCACCGAACCATGGGCTTCATGGTTTCAGTCAGGAACGACCAAAATGTCAATCTCGCAGAAGGGCGAGGGATCAGAAGGGACAATGCCTTTGTCCATGGCCTGAAAAGAACGGTTTCTTGGGTTGGGAGCAAAGCCTCTGATGGCTTTTCTAAGAGGGAAGAGTACCATCTCTCAGCGAAAGATGGGAACCGGTTTGCCCGGACCATGTTGCTGAATGGAGTTCCTCTTGAGCTCACTGAAGATGGTGACATCCCCATTGTACCCAGTGGAAGTTTCAGTTAACTCACCAATCTATGTTGCCCCTCTGACCATTGCGTTTGTCGTCTTCCCTGACTTTGAGGCTGAAGCCTGTGACCAATGATCAACTGTAGTTTTGAGATAGAATATCACGAGGTTTTCTGATTATATATAATAGAGATTTCTGAAGAACAAGGTCACTGTAAAGATGTGTTCGTTTTTCTGATTTTTGCCCCAATTGGGCCATCTACATTGATGTCATACTAAATTACTGATGTCATTGTACTTTGTACAGTTCATCAACATCTGAGAAAAGAAATGAGCATCGATCAAATTTCAGAGGAAACTGTGCCCTGATGGGCGAGTCAATTGCATTCTGTTCAGAGCTGTATTGATCTTTGCACTGACTAATAAAATTAGTTAAATCCGGGCTTTTCTTCTGTTAAAAAAATTGTTGCTTTAAATGGAATTCACACATACCGATGGTTAGTCTTTTGAGCTTTTCTTCTAAAAAAAACGTTGATTCAAATGGAATTCACACATACAGATGGTTAGTTTTTTGAGATGATCAGAGTTCAGAGAACCAAAAAAGTAAAAAGTATACAAGGTTTGCTTTGCATAATCAAAATCCATGCTTTTCACATGGTGAACTGTGTATATTCTTCATCAATTACAATAATGATGGGACTACCATCAATTCAACTTATATATTGCTCCATCAAATACAAAAGAACCATCCTAAACAATATCGTAATTTCATGAGCTATGATACAAATGGAATAAATTAAAGGAAAAGGGTCCTAGAGTAAATGGAAAAATAACATTTCCTTTCTGTTCATTGAATATTCTCCATCAGCGCATGTAACCATGTGAGGGGATTACTGAGCTCCCGGTTACCCTTCATAAACTCTCTGCTGTTCTCCAAAATAACGAATTTAATTTCACTTAATATATGCTTTTATTTATAGTCACGACAATCTACAACTGAGGCTCCATTATATGACAGTTTCTTATGAATTCATTTGAGTAGTTCACATATTTTGTCCAAAATGGCTGAAGATGTTTAAAACCAATCTCCAGCCACGGTTTACTTTTGCCCATTATAATGTATAACTGCTGCTTGTTCAACACTACTGATATCTGTCTTTTCCTGATAACCCAAGCCTAACAGATGCCATGATGAATCAATTGGGTGAACATGGCCTTTAAATGCTATAAGGCCTGGTGGTAATGTTCCAAGCCTCCAAAGTGTGAAGTTTGACTTCAGGTTCTGCATGCAAAGGAACAAGAATGGAAGCTCATCAATTTGTACTCTCAAATGTAACAATACAGGTTAGACTGCAGATAGTTTCAATAATCAACTAAACTGGAAAGTAATGCTGATAAAATTTCTCACATATGCTTTTTCGATCACTTTTAAGCAAATCAGAAGGCATGTATTGATTTTTTTTTTTTCTTTATTTGGTGTCTTTTTGGAACTATGCTATAAGTAAAAGACAATTATTATGTTTGTAAAATGGCCATAAAAAGATATCTATTCTTACCTCCTTGACCCAATGATGATATTTATCTTTGATTGTTGTCTTCCTCCATGCATTGAGGTCAAAAAATATTCATACCATATGCCCAAGCACACTCTGAAGGGTCGAAGTTTTTTGCAATGAGGGGATGAGAAAAGTTGAAATAATTCCTGAACTTCTTAGACATCACCCAACTGTCTGCACCTCTGCAAGTCTCAACAGCACCATTAACCTTCCCAGCTAGATCGATATCCCAAAGTGGTGATAGGTCATGCTGGACAACAACATCATCATCAAGAAATACGACCTTGTTGAGGCTTGGGAACAACTGCAATCCACAGATTACAGATTAAATCAGTGGAACTTTCAGTAGTCAACAAATATAATTGCATTTTGAACAAGTTTGTACCATATACAAATTTTGTATATATATATAGACAATATGCAGAGAAAGTTCCAAATATCTCAAGAAAAGGGCACCATCACTTCTTGATCCATAAGGACCAGCAGACTAGAACAGGTCCAAATTGGGTAATTCTACAGACTGAAGAGTAAAAGACTAAAATACTTTCAATTCTTTTTGCAGTTTTTATTGTTTCATTCTTTTGCAGTTTTTATTGTTTCAAACCATCCTTCTATCAATTAGCATGATTACTTGTTCATCAAATATGTCAGAACTTTAACTGGACTTCCTGCTCTTAAGTAAGAAACAGTAAAATAATATTCAGAAGAAAATTATAATACCTCAGGCAAGTATATTCGAATATGATTGAGCACATTAGTATATGTTGGACTTCCTGCCTGCAGCTTGGCTGCAAAAACCCTTGGGCTGTCACTAGCACTGGTTCTTGGACGGTGACTTCCATGGTAACGATCTCTGGCAGTGCGCTGAGTTTCTATAGCTTCAAGTACAGGAACATTTTCTTTTGTTAACCAATCAAATTGGTGAACACCTTTCACCTCAACAATAGCAGGACTGAGAGAATTTAAAGCAAACCATGAATGCATGGCAGGATAGGTCTTTTTGTCAGTAATAACATGGAAAACTATCCTCTCAGGTTTCAGTGATGATCTAACTGTTGATCTGACAACAACTGAGGCTGCAAGGATATTATCTGATGCTAAAAACAAAATGGTAATAGGAGTTGTCTGAAAGACAAGGAACCAATTCTGGGGGTGGTAGTTGTTTCCTTGCAAGGGCATTTGAGGAGTATTCATCAGTTAAGCGTAATGAAAGGCAATAAAGGCCTTTAGGAATAGCAATTGCAGCATAGTGCTTGTTCAACTGCTCCGATAACCTTGATGATCTCAATTCCTTATCCATGCTCTCCATCTGCATGGCATGTGGAAAATCAGAATAACAACAGTAACTTGCTAATAGGAGAAAAGCAGAGAAAGTTGTATCGGTATCATCATGACACACTAGGTGATATTAAAATTTTAGGTTGTTAACCATTCACACTAAGTGCATTAGCTTTGTAGGACGCTGTGTAAGTAAAAATATATATAAAAAAAAAGGGGTAACAATTTCTATGGCATACTGATCTGTTGTAAAATAAGTTGAGATTTAGAGTCAGGTAGATGGAGGCTAGTAATCATTCTTTACTCCAAAATTGATTCCTAGTGTAGAATCCTGATTACATCATTTGATCAAGACTAGTTATTAACATTCAGATCTGAAAATATTTGGGACATGGTTAAATTAGATACCGTTCAGGCGAAAGGGCATAAGTTTGTGGGACACTAAAACCATATGCATTGTTATCTAAAAAGGGATCCTTTTATCGAACACATGTTCGTAGACTAAACTTTGGACAATATGCAAGTGTATAAAATATTTTCAATAGTGTTGAAATGTTGATACAGGTTTGGTTTGGTTCGTGTTGAAATGTTGATAGTACAACAAAATGCCAATAAATAATTTCACAGCAAAGCATGGGTGATATACTCGTTAGATTGTACCAAAAAAAACACATTCAGTGTCTATAACAAAATCTAATTATACATGACCAAACAACATTAACTAAGAACTGACCCAAGCCAACGGTTTACTGCCAAAAGTATAATGTTTGCATACACAGTACTGCCAATGTTAAAAAATGATGTGGGGTACTGAAATAAGCTTACCGTAGCTTTCAGCTTAAAAGCAAATGACCTTAAATCATAATCATTATTCTTCATGTCCCAGATAAATTCATCAAAAGTTTCTGAACCTTCAAATCAAGAGGTGCTTCCTCAGAATTTACTTCATCAAGCATCACATACAAATCCCTCACAAGCCTCTGCACATTAGAATAAAAGTTCAAATAAATAAAGCAAGTCCTCAAAATGGAAGAAAGTAGTAACAAATAGAGGTCATATAAGTACCATGGAACCATCATTTCCCCTACCAAGAAGGCGTGGACCTAAACGTCTTCCCAGACAATCTGAAAATAGCAGCTGGTGATCAGTAACAAGTAACCAGGAAAATGAAACATTTTCTAAACAAAAATCATCATTGAACAATGCTGTGTTGTAACAAATAACCAAATAATGAGAACCCACCCTATGCTGAGCTGCATATAGCCACAAACCAGCAACAATCTAATATGGCACATAAGCAGCCACTGTTCTCTAGAGTAACCTTTTGCCAAAATAAGCGGTTTTTGGATGCTTGAGCAAACCATGATGACACCCTGGTGGTTGCTCAGCACATAAGCATGTTTGCGACCAATCTGCCCAAAGAGGCACTAGAGCAGCACAAGACCAATGCCGTTACATGTGCGCAACGTAACAAAAAATCCGGTTAAGAACGCCAAATTTATCAGCCTCATTCCTGTTATCCACCGACCGAATCAGGCATCTCGTGAAATCACATGCATATGGAGGACTGCTAGTCAAGCAATGCACTATCTAAACTATTTCAATAAGTGACATCATTTCAGTAACAGAAGTAGCACCACGCCCCCTTTCAGTAACGGACGATCGTTAGGAGTATGGAAATGGAAGTAGCTATATGCATCATTTAAAGAACAGAACCAGCAGCGCCAGCTGCTGCTGGCGAACGTACCTAGTGAGGAGCACTTGTTGAAGCCCTCGAGCGTCATGACGGCGGTGAGTATGAAGATGAAAGGCAGGAGGAAGGCGAGGATGAGGACGGTGTGAAAGACGGTGCGGTAGGAGAAGTGTCGCGCGGCGACCTTGAGCCTCATCAAGTCTAGCAGGCCATGGCTAGTGGAGATGGTGATGCTCCTCATGCTCGGCGACAGCCGGATCTGCATCCTCGCTCCTGGCCCACGACGGCCGCTGCTCCCCCTCCTCCCTCCTGCTCCCTTGGACCACACGAGCATCGGGAGCCTCGGCAGCGGCGGCAGGCGGGGGGCGCTCAGAGGGAGCATGCCAGCCCGGCGCCGTGGGAGCGGGAAGGGCGCCGCCGGCCGGATCCGGCATTGGCGCGGGGAACCGACCGACAGCTCAAAGAAGCGATCTTGATTGCTCCCCGAGGCGCGCCTCGTCTCACTTCCCTGCCCCGTTCTTGATTTGATTCCTCCTCACTGGTGCCTGGGGGAGGGGGCGCGGCGAATCACGGCGCCCGGATCAAGAAACCCCGGCGGCCGGTCCCGATTCGGGGCGGGCACGGGCAGGGGAGTAAGGAGGAAACGGATCGTGCCGGAGGAATGAATAGGAGTGGGAATGGGAATGGGCGGCGGAAGGGTTTGATATGGGGTTCTCCGCGGTGAGGTTCGGGATTGGGGATTAGGCGGATGGAGAAGTGGGGGAGGTGGTGGAGAGGGAGGAAGCGACGAGGAAGAAGACGAGAGATTTGACCCGATGAACAGGGCGGCACGGCACGGCAGCGAGGCCGAGTGAGTCGGTCACGGCCAGGTCGGCGCGGGGTCGGAGCCCCGTCGTCCCCCGCGTGGCCTGGGTCAAACACCGGGCACAGTCAGACGATGATTCACAGCCTGTTGGTTCTGGGAAGACGATGATTCACTCGACACCGCAGCAGGATGACAGCCCCCATGGACTTTTCACCGTCTACACATATGGAAGTTTTTGGAAATCAGACTCTGGTTAGGAAATTTTAGACACAATTTATATACAAAGATATATCTATGAAAAACATGTGCGTGACATGCTAGACATACTAATCAACAGCAGAAACAAAACCACGTGGAAGCGTGGAGGGCTATAACCCTCAAAAGCAGCAGAAACAAATCAACAAACACGAGTGGAATTACTAGTCAATATAGTGGGCATTTTTTGAACTACTTCCCACAATAATAAAACAAAAATCTAACTAAAATTCAACGTGGTAAGGGTAGCAATCGAAGATATTAGCTACAGAATGTGGTTTTCAATGACTCCCTTCGCCGCACTAGGAGCTTGTCTGCGAGGGGCTATTGTTGGAGATCCATAGCCTCCTATATAGGGTTCTCATGCTTTGTCTTTGCTTGACTGTGATTTGATTCCTAACCCGAGCCGACGAAATATTTGTTCTTATGGGTAACTGGAAGGCGCTCAAGTATACGGGAGAAGTGAGTTCTAAAATGTTGCCTCTCTAGATCATGCAACATCACCTTTCGCAGTTCAAATAGGGGAACCAAGGACACGACATTGGTGTCCCTCCCCCCCCCAACCCCGAGAGCACACCGCAGCAACTCAGTGGCACCCGCCGGCACCGCTCCACACACGCACCCCCTTCCCACCCCAACAACCCTTGAACTTCCTCCCAAGTTGTTATCCCCGCCATCCAAAGATGCGACATGCTGGCAAACCATGGCCGCCCCTAAGAACGAGGAGCCGGTCGCGCCCCTCTTCACTTCCGAGCCCCATCTCCGTCCCTCCCCTGTCCTTGCCCTCTCTTCACTGGCAACCTTGGGCGGCTTGCATCGGCGGCTTTGGGCAACCGACGAGCAGATATGGCCACCATGGCCTAGATCTTCAACCCATGCATCGAGCTAGTATGCGCCCGCGCGGCCTCCCTTGGTCAGCATTGGTAACCTTGGCCGCCAACAGTCAGATTTGGACCCCATGGGTTCAGATCTGCCATCTCTCCACCATTCATTTATGGTTGGGCTTGTTGGTAGAAATTATCAAGTGGCATATACTTAGGAAATTTTGAACAACAGTCGGTGGAAATCATCAAGTGGTATATACTTAGGAATTTTTGGACAACAGACAATCGCTCAACATATCTAACTCATAAATTATCCAAGTGGCATATAATAAAAAAACTAGACTACCAACAATCGCTCAACATGTCATAATTTAGCCATGCAGATAGGCGTAGATCCAAATATAAAAAATAAATTTATCAAGATCATTAGTACTAAACAAATCCATCCAAATCATTATTAGAATTAAAATGAAATATCCATCCAAAAAGATAATAGACGCTAACATCCAACTACGCGAGTGCATAGCGGGCGGTAGAGTCGGACGCTTCGAGCATCTGGCGGTCGGCGGAGGCGTCGTAAGGTGTAGGTCATCGAGCGCTTGTCACCTTGGCATGGACACACTGCGGTAGGCGTGGCGAAACGATGCGTGGCGGTGAAGGCGTGAAGTCGAGGAAGCGGCCGTAGAGGAGGTCATTTGGGCGTGCTCCGCTGGCGGCTCGAGTTGGATCTCACGTATCCCAAGTCTGCACGCAAGCGGTGGCGTTCCCATCTGCGGAAGAAGACGTCGCCGTTGTTGTCGACGAGGAGGATGGTTGCACCCTCGATCCGGCTCGTCGTGGCGCGGTTCGAAGGAGGCTGTCTGCACTTGCGCCGGTCTCCTCCCGGCGCTGGGCGTACTGGAAGCTCTTTCGCTACACGCCATGCGATGCGCGTCTCTCTCGTGAAGTCTTGGAGAAGATCCGACGGCGGCCGTGGATGCTTAGTAGCGATGGAAGTACCCTCACTGATGCCATAGCTGGAGGCTCCACTCCGGGCGTACATGTAGCTCCTGTGTCGATGGCGGCGAAGATGATCCCGGAAGCTTCTTGTTGTGCGCCGTCGCCAGTCGCGGCGGCGTGATGATGTCGCTCGACGTCGGCACCGCCGATAGTCGATCCCATAGCACTGCCGGTGACAATCGGCCGCCGGCTCTGCACGCGGTCAACCCGTGGCGCCATGATGTCGCTGTCGAGGTTGCCGAGTGTCGCGGCCGGGTCGTACGACTTTGGCGCTAGCGTTCTTGCGGCGCGCGGTCGCCGCCGTCGGCCGCGCTCGTTGTCTTTGGCGCGCGCGAGGTCGATGGCCTCACTCGTGGGCGTGGCTCGAACCACTCCGAGCCGCCATCGCGCAAATGGCGAGGTCGCGCCAAGCCTCGACGAAGAGCGCCGATTGGTGGCTGCCGTCCCTCAAAATCCATCGCGTGTCGCGCATAGACCTCGAAGGCGCTCGGATGTAGTCCTCCCTCGCCTTGTCTCCCTCACGGGAAGGCTGTAAGCGTATGCACGCCATGGCACCGAGGTGTTGGGGAGGACTGAAGTGATGTCGGAGGCGCTCCGGTGAACTCCTCGGTCGTCCCACTTCGGCGACTTCTTCTTGGGCGGATCCATGTACGGACTCGCAGCAATACGGTGTGAGGTGGAAGGCAGCGTAACTCACGTAGTAGTCCGGGTCGATGTCAGGTTGAGCTCGAAGAAGAGCCCGACTTGCAAAATCCAGAGGTCGGGGGTCGTCGGTGCCATCGAACTCCGGACTTCAGTGCGCGTGACGTAGCGGGAGGGTATCTCGGTGGGAACCGTTGCGAGGGTGCCAGCGGGTGAAGCGTAGCAGGGAACGGGGAGGAGGCGCGCGGGTGGCACCATCTCTGGCAGGAAGCCCTTTCGTGCTAGCAGAAAATGTCGAGAGAGAGGAGAGGCGGCCGTCTTTGCGATGTTGTTAGTGATGACGTCGTGATGGCGGCGGTGCGTCATGGTCTGGCATCATCTTCCTCCTCAGACGGGGATAGCAGGTCGGAGCCGGCGCGTCGAGTCAGCGCGCGGAGGTGCGGCGGCGGTGAGGCGCGCCACAGGCGCCGCCCTGCGGCTGGGCGGCGCAGCCTGGCCGGCTGTCCTCCGGCTTAGGGGTCGTCACGTGCAGGAGTTCGGCGGTGATGATAGGCGTACTCCATGCGGCGGATGCGGATCTCATATCGTGGCTTCGGCTCATCCCGGTGCGAGTTCTCATCTAGCGGCTTCTTGGCGCCATGGTGAACTCCTTCATCTCGGAAGCCATCGGTGGAATCGCACGGTCTCCGGGATACGCGCCGATTCGGCAAATGCGGAATTGAACGTGATGCGACCGTTGATTGAATCTCGGCGTAGGGGCAGCGAAGCTCGCCCGGGCGTTATGTGCGCAATCGGCAGATGGAGGGGGAAGGGTGCCGCCGGCGGTGGCGGCAACAGCCGCGGCGCGCAAAGACATTTGCAAGCGCTGGCGGTTGGAGCCCGAAATTTGAGCGCTCAGAGTCTGATGAAGATATATATTGCTTGCTTATCCCCTAGAGATTACATGCCTCTTGCTTTTTATAGCGAATAAGCGACTCGTAATCTAAGCAATCTCTCTCTAAGGTTTCCTTACTTATAGATCTAGAATGCCTTTTACAAGCATATCCTATTTTATTTATTCCGACTAATATTTATTTAATTCCTGGTCAAGGGTCTCACTTATGGATGATAGCCCTTGCACACCAAACTACCAAAATAAATCTTAACTTTGAGATAGAAGTAGACTCAACTCGAAGACCTGGAAGGAAGCGGCGGCGGCAGGGGGCGCCGCCCCCGCCTCGCGCCCCGCCCGCCCCTCTTGGGCCGGGGCTCACCTGCCGCTTGGCCCGCTTAGCCACTTTCGTGGCGGCACTCAAGTCCTCATGTGACATTTTTAAGAACAACAATTGCATCAACCAGAGGAGGACAACATACATCTTCGAGATTTTATGCCGCTCCCATTCCCTTGTTCAGATTTTGTTCTAATCGAACTTTCTTAAGTTTAACTAGATCTATAAAAAAACATTAGTGACATTTTGTCTCCATATAGATGTATCATAAAAATATATTCAATGATTCACGCCACAAATATTAGTAATCCTTTTAGATTTTAGAAAAGGGGATATATTAATATCCTCCGACTTCCGTGACGACACATATGGTTGTTCCTTATTACAAGCTAGAGTAAAAACAATCTACTAATCTCAAAATAAAGCTTTGAGCCATAGATAAACAAAAAAATGTTTCAAAAAGCCAACACAACTAAGAAGCTAAGCCCAAACCATGTCTCGCAAAAACTAAGTATATGGTTTGAGTTTTCATAGATAACCTTTTTATATTCGTCAAAGTTAAGTATATGTTTTATTTCTTGATACAAGACAAATGACGTTTAAAAAGGCTGAAGGGAGTGGGAGTACAAATATTCATTCCCTTTATAAAGTGCACATGCATATTAAGAGTCAAACTATACAACCTTTGGCCAATAGTTAGTTTTTAATGATTTTTAACAATTATAATATAAAAGTTTATATGATTATTTTATAAGCAATTGTTCTAATCAGAAATTAGAAACACAAAATATATTATTAAATAAATGAATGAGGAAAGTGTAATCTAAAGACCAAGTCATTTTAGCCCATGCCTTAAAATTGAACAAAGAGAGTAAATGCTTAGATTTATTTCTACCTCAATCCACGTGTAATGAAATGGATTGGAGTGAAACTTAAACTAATCTGTACTCAAATCTACCACACGTGTTTTACGTGGTTTGAGAGATGGATACGAATTCATCCAAACAATGTATCCACCTCAATTTATATATATGTTAGGTAGTTGGTGTGAAAGTTCATTCTTACATAGTGTTTGACTAATAATTCAGAAACACAAGAATAATATAATAGTACAAAGAGGTCGTAATTCTATTGTAGCTAGTGTTTTGCAATTATTGGGTGATCAACAACTAACTCAAATCTAGTATCAAAAATAGCTCTATGCTAGTGGCTAATATTGAAGAGCTATAGTGAAGGAAAACAATTCCACATCGACACACATTTTCTTATCACATAATTCAGTGATTTATTTGCACTTATGTCTACATTGAGGTGAGTCCAAAGACCGCGACCCTTTTTCAACCCTCAAGATTGACCCTCCATTTGAGTGGATTGGTCTCAGTCGGCTCAACACCTCGTTTCCACTATAGTGATTCTTTCTCTAGCGGTGTAGTGTGTTATGTAACGACTGATTATGACTAGAGTATTTTCATTAGTGTTGGAACAGGTGTTATCCAACAAGGTGTAAAACCTCCGTCAGGGCATTGCTTCGAGAGGGAGAATAGATGGCTCGAGACTAAGTGTAGATCTCTATATTAAATGGTAATAAGTTTCATTCACACCTACGCCCCCTATTTATAGTTACATCATGCAGGAATACAAGATTACATTTGTCCTTCTATATTTTCGTATATTCCAGCTTCTCGCCTTTTGTTCCTGAGGGGCTCAGAACAACCCCGAAAAATACCAAACACCAAAAATCACAACCAACAAAAATTTTTGAAAAACAAACCCATGTTTGGTGGTTGTCATGCTAGGAAACCCTACCTAGTTGCACAAGTAGATCCTACATAGCTTTTTGAGTGAGCATTGCATTTTTAATCAAGGAGTGGATTTGCTCTTTATGATTTTATGTGATGAAAATAAAAATCAACAACTCCTTTAATTAATAAATCATCCTTGTGTGTGTTGCCAACCCTGACTTGACCCTCTTACCCTAGGTGACCCCTAGTGGACCCCCACTAAGGACATATATATGTTGGCAACACATGTATATGCACATAGGTGCCCATGGTTTAGTTAGTTTGGAAAATAGTATCTAGAAAGGAAGGAGAATTAGGAAATAAATAGCAAGGCCAATTTGTCTAGCAGGCCCAGCCAACCCGGCCCGCCTCCCTTCACAAGCCCAAAGATGGATACGAATCCCGCCCGGTACTGCTTGGCAAGCCGAGTAAACAAGCAGCTTGGCTCGCCGCTGGGCCGGCCCAAAGATCACACCGCCGCCCCCACGCCGCATCGCAACCGAGGGCAGAAGCGTTATTTCGCCTCCGCTCTCACACCGCCAGCGACGCGCGTGGGACCAAGGGACCCGCTCGTCATCCCTTTTTCCTCCCCCGCTCTCTCTGCATTCGCCGATTGGAGAAAGGGGAGCCCAAAGTCGCCGCTGCTCGCGCTCGCTGCTCCACGCTGCGCGCGAGCCGACCTGCCTCGCTACGCGCCAAGGAGAGCGCCGCGCCCACGCCTTGCCTTGCCGGCCAAGAAGCCCCATTCCGCGCTCACGCCCTGCCCGCGCAGCTACGCCGCGCAACGCGTCCACGCCGAGACCTCTCGCCATGGATGACGCCCCGCTTCGCCACTCCCTCGTTCCCCGCTTTTGACCGGGTCGAGTGCGTTCGACTCGCCATCAGCTGTCGCGACACGGGAGCCGCTCGCGCACGCCGCAACCACCCGATCGCCTCCACAATTTCCATCCACCGTCCGCCCCGCCGCCATGGAGCCGCGCTCACCTATAAAACCAAGCCTCGGGCACTCTAGGTTTTCCTAGAGCCCCGCCACCACTCGTGGATGCCCTTGCCAGCCGACCAAGAGATCAAGAGGGAAGAGGAGAAGAGAGGGAAAGGAGAGAGAGAGAGGAAGAAAGGGGAGCCACCGCGCACCGAGCTGCCGGAGCTTCGGCCGCCACGGGCGAGGCCGTCGCGGCCGCCGATCCAGTAACGCATCGCGAGTCTGGAGCCGGGAAGGGAGCCGCTACCGCCTCATGCAACGCCTCGCTCATGCCGGCTGCCTCGCCCCGGCAGCCGAGGACGGAGCACCACCCGCCGGAGCGCCGCCGTGGGCAAACGGCGCAGAGCCGGAGTCGCCCGCCACGATCAACTACCCCGAGCGATGCGGATCACCACGCCCAGACGCTCGACCTCTCCGCCTCGGGCCGACTGCGTCACCACTAGCACCTACGGTGAGCGCCCGACCCACTATGCTGCCATTTGAGCGGAGTGCTCGCCGTGGCTAATGGGCCGGAGCACCGTCGTGTGCCGTCTTCACGAGGGCAAAAAGCAGGGCCTTTAGCCCAGTCCTTCCCAGCCCCTTGTGCACGCACGCACACGCCATTTCGACCAAGATGCCACCGCTCAGCCAGCCACCATGAGCCTTGAGGAGCAGCCGAAATCGCCACTATGCCGCGACGGCCAAGACCGCTGCCATGGCGAGAGCCACCATGACACCACGCCGCCGTTTCGGCCAAGCCGAGCCAACGCCGCCGACCAAACCACCTCCGCGGTGTCCGCCGTGTCGCGGTGCGAAATCCACTACTTTCGCCAGGGAAGCCCGCAGCGCTGCCCGCCATGCCGATGTAACGCTGTATGCGCGCGCTGAGCCACAAGACGCTCGTTAAAGAGCGAACCTAGGCCGTCTCCTTTGGGAGATATGTGGGCCCCTCGAGCCTCGCCTTGGCCTCGCACTCATAGCCACCTAGCGATGGATGAGAAGGCATTGCCTGCCCTCGAGCCACAGCGCCCAGCGCCGCCACGGAGCTCCACCGCTAGGCCCGCTGCACGCGAACGGACTCCGCCGACGCCCAAGAGTCGCTTCGGCGCCAGTCTCAGATATGCTTTTCACGCTGACACATGCCGATGATGAAGAGGGCCGCCGGGCCTTGGGAAAAGCCACGCAACGCTACACCGCCATCCGTCGTTGCCGGGACCATGCCGCCGGACGAGCAAGCCACCGCGTGCGCGCCGCTACCCCTTCTAACTCCGGCCACCTCGAGTGATGGGAATTGGCGCCCGATGAGCTTCGCCTTTGGCTGAAGCTAAGCCATCCAGTCCGTTGGACCGAAGACCACGCCTTGACCCGCGCGTCGCGCGCGCACCACCCGCCGGGCTCCCCGCCGCGTTAGAGCGTGAGCGGGCTCTGCGCGTGTGATGATATGGTCGTCGCGGCAAGCTCTTTGGCTCGCCGCGTGCAATCAAAGGCGAATCGACCCCTTTACCCGTAGGGCGCCTCGTGTCGCCATGCCATCGTCGCCCCGCCGCAAACGCAGCCGAGCCGCGGCGCACCAGCACGCCATGCATCGGCCGCCCCTACGCCACCTTGCCACCCCGACTCAGCACCGGTGAACCCTCGAGGATGCCTACCCGAGCGCAAGGTATGGCCTTGGGTGCTGCTCGCCATCGCTGCTTCTGCTGCGCCCAGCGCCGCCAGCGCTGCTGCACGCGCGCCGGTGCAGTGGAGCCATCAAGCGAAAGCCTGCCGCTACTTGTGGCGAGCCCGAGTCGCATGGCCCCTAGGAGCCACCGCCCGAGCCGCCACCGCCGTCGGGAAGGGGCCTCGCCCGGGCAGTGATGTCGCCCAGCCAGCGAAAGCGAGAGAGGATCTGGGGAAAGAGAAAAGAGTGGGGAAGCATTGACCGCCGCGTGGGACACGGGTCCACGCGTGACTCGGAGGCAGGAGGGACTACGGGTGGACTCGGCCCACCATGGACCATCGCGTGCGGTCCATAGACCCGCACGGGATGTCCGCAGTGAGCCACACCTACCCGCAGCGGACTCAGGCCGAGCAGTTAGGAGCCGCGCGCCACGTGGAGACCTCGGGAGGCAGACACGCGTGGCAGGCTGGCGGCTCCAACCAGCATGATCCAGCCCCAGTACGCCCACCGACCCGCTCTAGGCTCAGTCGAGGTTGACCGTTGACTCGTCAACGGTCTGACCGGCCACCTGCCGGTGAGTTAAGCCGTTGGACCCACAGCCGCCCCTAGCGCCACGGACCCGCGGTTGTTGATGAGCGTCATCCGGTGAGCGCCATGCGCCAGCGCCACCCTTGGCCCCACCTCGTAAGCCTCCAAAACCTCCCGGACTCCATGCGTCAGCGCGACATCATCATGCGATGCCACCACTGACGTTACCCCCGACCTCGCTCACGCCTACAAAGCAGCGAACCGCGAGCCAATCGATCGCGGCACGTGTCGCCCGTTAATCCAAATTTTTCCCTTTTTTTAATATGTTTTAAACTTCGAAATTGCAGGGAATATTCATACGAATCCTCGGAAAAAATATGAAACAAGAGTCCAAATTTTTCACAAAGAAGCTCTTACCGCCATAGGCTTATCCCATGAGTGCATTTGGAGTTTTTGAATTTCGATTTGCTTCTTTGTGAATGTCTATAGGAGTCGCGCATCACCGCGACTTACGTATACGCTTTCAGTCCCCCAGGAGAAGCTACGCAAGCGAGTGACGACCCGAGTCAGCGTGAGGACTTGCCGAGACCTTGAGGGCTAACTTCCCACCCACCCGTAGATCCTATTACACATGCCATGAGATTGCTAGCGCTTTACTTTATGTTGCAATGCTATATGATAGATTGCATGATTAGAATGCTTGTAGAAGCTCTTTACCTTGTCGCAACCCATCACCCGCATACCCGCCGATAGATTTAGCCACGCGCCTTATTATATCTTGTCCGGCCGCTGCTATATCTCACTTTTTTACGTGTTATATATATGATCCGGATATATGAGCGTTGAGTATGTTTTTGGGCAGACTTGGAGCCCGCGACCGAGGTCATGTGGTGAGTGAGATTCCGCGGTATGCCTTGGGTGTGTGGTGAGGGCTGTGTCGACTCAGCAGATCTACGACGAGTCGAGACAAGTCTAGCCTGGATCGTGCTTCCGGGCCTCTCCCACCTTGTCCTACCGCGGGCGGTAACTTGTATGGAATTGGATACCCGGTGCAACTCCCGTGACGGGACGAAGGCCGGAAAAAAGAGTGTGTGTAGAAGATGTCTGCTTGGTCATACCCCAAGGACTTGTATCTTCGAGGACTGATCTTGGGAATTGGTGCTCACCTCACGCTTTTACGTTATGGGCGATGGCGGATTGCCCCATCTACTTGATGATGCCATACTTACTAGGTGGTAGCGTTAGTGCTTAGCAGCTGGATGTGCCCCGATGGCCTCCATCCTCGAGACCGGGGCTGATCTTGAGTCGCGAGATACCTCCGATACGCCGTTTCACGCCTCCACGACGGTGGTACCGAGCTTCCCGCAGCCGAAAGGGGTTTGCGGCATTGTCCGACTAGGTGGTTCCGTGATCATCCCCAGACGCGGTGATCGGGCTGCCGATGATGGTGACCGTGTGGTCTTGAGTACACGCCTCCGTAGTTGTAAATCTATACGTATAGTCCGGCCTTCGGCTAGACCTGTCTAGACCGACTACTTAGGGTTTGCGCCGGCCTTTTGCCCTCGACTACCCTCGGTTTGCGCCTCGTCTTTTACAGTTTTCTTGAGGTCCAACTTCTTCGAGTAGTGAGAGTGTTTTCTCTTCTCACCCTCGAGTTGAGTGTGGTTTGGGGATTACTACCGGGAGAGCCCGTGAGGGCGGTGGTTTCCGTTAGGCAAAAAGTGTAATGAGTTGAAGGGTCCTCTCACGACCGCGGCAAGGGTGAGGTGTGAGATGTATTGTGGGAATGGATCTCGAGCTTTATATGCGATGTTGTTTGGGCATTACACCGTGGTTGGTGTGAGGTCGGGATGGTAATTAAAACTTGTGTATATATATTTATTTAACTTGATACTTGCATAGGAAACTACAAACAAATATAGGCCTTTTGATAAATCCTTTGCATTCCACAAAGCACCCACAAAGCAAAGCAAAGCATAGGTGGGAAATAGCCAGCATCATTGTAATCAAAGTCATTTTTAGTTTGTAAGGTGAACTCGCAACTTGAGGATTAGATGGTTTCGTGCCTATGCTCGCCGAGGATGGATGATGACGCCTCCTCGCAACGTGCTTTAGCCGTTCCGATGTCGCGCGACTCCTCTTGCTTCCGCCAAGCGGCGATGTAATAATATTACCCTTCTACTTGTACTCTTTTATTCGGAAGTTTGACTCAGAATCAACTCCAGTTGAATAATGATGGAATGATCCCCTGAGACTATCATATTACAAGGAGCTTTCTCCATCTCGTGAATTTCCCTTCGTGGAAATTTGGGGGATGTTATTACAGCTCGTCCTTTCTCCTCCCTTCGGAACTCGGCGCTCTTTAGCCAAAATGGGCTTGTCCCTACCCACTTAGGGTACCGTTCCTCCCGTCAGCCCACGGGCAACACCTTCGCCAGCGGTCATCTCCCTCTCATCTTTGGGCTCGTCCGATGCGGGATTGGACATCTTGCTGCCCTAGTTCCCCGCCGAAACGCAAAGGGTGGGTGCCTCACCTTCGCCCATCGTCACGAGGGAGGAGAAACCTCCGCCGACTCCCCAAGCCCATCATCTTGCCGCTTTTCAGCCCCGTGAGACAACACGAATTCCGTACAAAGTTTCGTTTTTGGCTAGCGGTAAGCACCTGAAGTCATGTTCGCCTCGCCTTATCACACACCTCCGCTTGGTGCACGGGGACCATGTCCCAACAATTAGCATCATATAAGGGCATAATCGATAATTTAACTTTTTTTCCGCTAGGTGGGTGGTAACAACAACACCTTGCATGTATTTTCTATTAACCTCTCTCATACATCACGATCCTTGAAATAAAGAAGATGCATCTATTTTTATGTAACACCCCTTGGCCGCCCGGGCGATCGCCGAGACGTGAGACACGGGTGGATATCTCGACGCCGACGCAGCGCAGGTCACCTCTCTGGCTCTTCTCGGTTTCATTAACAAACTTAACTTGTCTTACAAGATGATCAGCTGGCGCGTGATAAAAGGAAATGGGGGTTCCCTGTCACTAGGACCCACATGTCATAGCTATTACAAAACACAAATATGAAATACGCCATCGCCTCATATCGCACTCTCCGAAAGTACGCCTTCATTCTCATATAGACGCTCTCAAGAAGATCCCGCTTGCCCCTGCTGTGCCGTGAGGGAAAACGAAGGCCTTGAGAACATTGTAATCTTCCCATGTAGTACATGTGGTCGGGTAACCCGCCCGTGACACCAATACCGCGATATAGCATTGTTACCTTTTATAACCAGGCGCTGGATGGATTACGGCAGAACAAGCATTGGAAGCTTGTATGTCGGGCCACCCCCTTGGTAGCTTGGAGAAGACGTGTGTGCACTCGAACAAATGGTTTGAGCGCGGAGACATGGAAGACGCTAGAATCTCACGCGGATCCTGCAGAGCTTGAGCTTGTAAGCAACTTTCCCAATTTGCTCGAGCACTTTCAAAAGGTCCAAAGAACTTATATGCGCTTGGGGTATGGCCGACTAGCAACAAATGATTTAGCGTATGGTTGCAAAGCATAGCACTTGTTGTCGCCCACGAAAACCGCCTCGGGCCAACCCTCGCTTTTGTCTCCTTTTTGTATCTTCATGCGGTTCTCGCATGGAGGAGGCGCCGCTTTAAGATCAGGAGATGAGTCTCCTTGTCTTCAATCATCTCAATGATGATCGAGGAGTATCTCGGGTAGAAAGAACCTCGGCACCCGCATTAGGCTCATACCCGAACATAGCTTTGAATGGGAACAGCCCAAGGCACTATCATATGATGAATTGTACCACAATTGAGCTAATGATAACCACTTCTTCCAAGTTTTTTGGTGAGTCTTGGACCGAAAGCAACGCAAATACATTTCCAAGCATTGATTAACACGCTCGCTTGCCCATCCGGTTCGCGGGATGGTAGGATGTGGAATAGTCCAAAGTTACCTTGTACAAAGTCGAGATGTGTCCAAAAAATGGCCGAGAAAGGTGTTGTCCCTATCACACACAATTCGTTGTGGCAGGCCATGGAATTTAACCACTTGATCAAAAGAAAGCTTGGGCAAATGCCATCGCCAAAAAAGGATGTTTCAGGCAAGAAATGTGAGAATTTAGTGAACCCGTCCACCACCACTAATATAGAGTTATAGCCCCCCTCCCCACTTGGGTAAGCCCCGATGAAATCCAGACGCCCTTCCGGGCGCCTTCGTGAATAGGAGAGGTCATGCAGAAGCCCGCCGGATGTGTATGGGGAATGTTTGCCTGGCCGACAAATGACACAATCGCTTGACATAGCCGGCCCACATCACCTTGAGTCCTTCCAATAAAATAGCCTCTGAGTCTATGGTAGGTTGCATATCACCCCGCACGATCTCACCAATAGTCGATGAGTGAAAAGCCGCTAAAATTTTAGTTTGAAGTGCACTGCAGCCAATCCGCATGAGATTACCCTTCTTGATCAAGCCCCTTGTCCAAAGAGACCCCTCGGTGTAACGTAACCTTCCAAATTACAGGGCCCACATGTACTAACAATCATCTGGTTAAACAACCTTTAATAGTCACATATGTGCACCCATAACCTAAAAAAGTACTATTAACTATTCCAAATCAGATACTAAGGTCATTGTAAAGATACAAACAATTTTCAAACATAATCGAGTAATACAACGGAAGATTTATGTGTTACAATACTTTTTACAACCATTTATTTGAAAACAAGTTTTTTGCAATTATGAATATACAAAGTAGGAGTAGCTTATAAGTTTAATTATACAAAGACACCACTAGACCCTACCCCACGGTCTCACTTCTTACCATCATCACTTTCTTCCCCGCCGAACCGGCCATGCAAAGGACGTCCCAAGTATGCACATGACCCCCGTGTCCTCGCAACATGGGTCAACAAAAACCTCGAAAGTAATGGAGTACTCAACAAGACTTACCCGACTAAAAGAAAATAGGAGAAGACCTCGTGAATGCCGTCTAATAGGAATCAAGGTGCGGCTTTTAGCAAGAATCAAGGACTCTTTTAGCGTAAAAGCTTACTAATGATAAATCCTTACTTTCAACATTTTATTTTTTTTTGGGTAAGTTACCACCTATTCTAGGTGATCTTTACTATAGCAAACACTTGTAGAAGTTCCATCATTTATTCTATTATTTCTTCACCGCTCCATAATTAAACTACGCATGTAAGTGGGAAACCAAGTTCCATATCCTGGAAGCACCTGGCCATTTCAAATTCCATTAACCCAAATGGGAGTTTTTTCCACGTTTTACATATGTAAGCACTTAAGCTTGCATATATCAACCCTTTCCCTCGATATCAAAACGGAACCGCTGGCCCCACGCCACCCGAGAGTACCGCACGCCCAATCCTGACTTTAAACCCACGAGGGTAACACGCATCCCCCGGCCATCTCCACCCCAAAGGGCGGTTGTACGCTTCCGATTTGACACCCCCAAGATTGGGCTTACCCGAAAAGCGCCCAGAACTACGGCCGATCCGGATGGGATGACAACCCATGACGACGCAAGCTATTGGTCCAAATCTGACCCAGCTGCATTGCGCTTCATAGTCTTGGTGCATATTACTTTTACAACGCAAGACGGCCTAATCGCCAAGCCGAAAATACGCCAATCCATTCTCCTGGCAAATTACCCCGACCTGCCTCAACTTTATCACCATATCCCAAGATGGTTCCATCATATAGCATCCTTTTCTCATCAAAGCCTCTTTGGTATATCATAAGGACTTGTCATATTTTGACTCAAAAATCTAACTAATATAGTGTATTAAGCCGCTCTAGCATTTTAGCAAAAAACAGTTATCAAGGTAGATATCAATTAAACAAGGAATGGTAATGCATCAATTAGGTTGTCATCAACCTCTATCACCTAATGCAAAAAGCATAAAGCAAAAGGTGATATAAAAGCTTGTAAAACACAAGGATTTGTTAAAATGAACCGGGTTGCCTTGATCGATGAAGTAGCCGGACTCCTGGACGACGGATCTCTTCCTGTAACTCGGATCAACCAGGATAACCCTTCTTTCCCCGGTGACCTGATCAACAACTTCACAATCTCCTTCGCTCACTACACTTAAAGAATAATGTATGCTTAACATGATGCCATGCATATAAAAAACATGAGGTGCTAGAGTGCAAGGAAAGATAAACAACTCAGTACAACTTTCCTTCACGACATAAAAGTTGCAATCTAACAAAACCAACTTGTTGGACTACCCTACGTAGATATCATCACCATTGCTCTAAGGAGTTCTCAAGGACCATCTCGAAAGGTGTGGTTTAGGGTCTACAAAACAACCCAAAAAATCTACCCAAAAACCCTAAGTTAGAAAGCATTAAACAAAATTATTTTTATCACATGAAATGATAGAACATAAAATAATAAAATTTTTAACTTTCTCAAAACAAGCCTCAAAAATTTTGTACAGGTAGGTCATGTCCTCCAAAAACAGTACTAAAATAATTTTCATGATTTTTGATAAATAAAATAATTATTAAAAATCAAGAAAGATGCATTTTTCAATTAAAAATTTGTATTTTTAAATCACATGCCAAAAGTATTCAAATTTAAGTTTCAAATTTTTTCATGGATAGACATACCCATGGAAGGCTACAAAAAAATTTTCAGAATTTTAAAAAGCTATTTTCAATTTCTAAAGTGAATTTTAAAAAGTTTGATAACTATTCAAATAAAAAGAAATTGGATAAAACATTTATAAATGAAAAATGTGTTTCGGGCCGAATTCGCCTCGTTATCTGCAGCGTGGCCCTGCCATCGCTTCACGCCCATAAAGGAACAGTAACGGACCGCCTCGGAAGGAACAGCTGTTGGGCCTCCAACATGAACAAGGCTTGGCCCGCAGATCGCTTCACGCAGCCAGCTGCGGTGCTCACCGGGCGGCGCTGCGCGCTACCACCGCAGCGCGCGGCGCTGCCGTGTTCCGCGTCTGCGATGGTCTGGAAAGGAAAAACCAACTTCATGAACGTGGCTGGGGCTCACCGCTGATCGAGGACGGGGCTTGGTTGGGGCGAAGCGCAGGCTCGAGAGGGGTCGCTTTACGGGCGCAGGCAAGCTAGCCAGACGTGACGGGCGGGCGTTCTCAGACGCCGGGGCTTCCACCGCGAAAACCGACGAAGCCATTCATGACCACGATGTCCAGGGCGATGCAAAAGGACTAGCCGGGTTGGGCGAAATGCTCACCGAAAAGGCCGGGCGACTGACGCAGGTCGATGGCGGGCGGCGCAGAACCGGGCGCATGAGAAGAAAGGGTCGCTGGGCGACATTCGCGTGGCGAGGCAAAGCCGCTGCTGGGTTCCGGAGGAAGCTAAGCAAGTTGGGCGGCGGTTGGGAAAGATGGTTGATGGAAAACGGCACGACGGCGTACGCAGCAAACGGCGCGACGAGGATGACTCCTGGCGAGCGCGAAATGGGGAAAAGAAGAAAACTAGGGCGTACTCTGCAGTATTTATAGGCACATGGGAGGGGTCGAGGAGGTAGCCGGAGGGGTCGCTAAGACGCCCAGTGGTCGTGCGCCGCTACGAGATCGACGGTGGATCTACGTGCGTGATTCTTGACGCCGCTGTGGCTGGGTAGGATAGGCTCGCTATCGCTCACCTTCAACCCTAACTCAAAAATTTCCAAATTCTCCCAAATTTTGAACTAAACTCAAAAAATTTCAAAAAAGTAACCCCCTTAATTTTTTTTCAAGATCTACAAATTTCATAATTGGACCATTTTCAAAAATCTAGCCTCTAAATATGACTTTTTGAAAAAGCAGTTCCAAAATTTGAAATTTGAATTTAAAAATTACTTTTAAAATCATGTAACAACTTTGAAAACCTTATACATGACTTTTTGTTCCTCCTCAACAAGATCTACAAACTAACTTTTGAAAGTTTTCCAAATTTTGTATAAATTTTGAAATATTGAAAAGGGGGCAATTAGGTTTGAAGAAAATTCAAAAATTGCTTCAAAAATTTTGAACTGAACTTTGAAAACTCAAAATACCAACTTTGTTCAGTTTTGAAAACCCCTACAAAAAAATGCTTTTAATAACCATACCCAAATTTTTGATGGATTTTGAATAAAAAAAAAAGGGATAAATTAGGTTTCCCCAAATTTAGGTTTCCTGCTAAGGGGCAGCTTTCCGAACCCATTTTCTCGCCTTTTCGAATCGACATTGCAACCAAGCATAAAAATAAACTTATTTTTAGTTCAATGCAACACATGGTGGGCTAATCATGAATGCTTTACAATGATCATGATGACATGTCGTTTTAGTGTTAATAACACCGTGGGTGTTACCAACCCTTCCTTAAAGAAATCTCGGCCCAGATTTAAAAGTCCTAGGGTTTAGTAACGACAAAAGAAAAATGCGTCAAGCAACACATTCTAACTATTTCATAAAACAAGAAGGGTCTTACATTTACAAGGATTAAGAAAGTGGAAACTTGGGAAAGTTTTCGCTAAGAAGTCTCCACCCCAAGTAGCTTCTTCTTCAATGTTGATTCCATTGATCTTGTACCATTTGATAGTTTTGCCGCAACTCGTGGAGCTTCTCGGGTCTAAGATCCGGCCAGGATATTCCGAGTAGGTCGATGTTCTAAGTTAACGTCTTCAAAATCAAACCACACGATCCGGTACTGTAGCATTTCTTCAATTGAGACACATGAAAGACATCATGCATCCGCTGATAATCTTTCTCGCAATAACTGAGCTCTATAACAAATCGTCCTCGTTTTTCCAAAAACTTGAAATGGACCAATGTATCGAAAGCGCTACCCCTAATTCCAAAAACGATTCACCCCCTTTCATAGTGACACTTTCAAGTATACATAATCTCCTATTTCAAATTCCAAGAATCTACTCTTTTATCGCATACAACCCTTTGCCGAGATTGTGCTTCTTTTAATTTGGCTTTGCACAAATCTCACTTTTTCTTCAAATTTCTTTTACCAAACCTACCCTCAGAGAACCTATATCTTCCCGTGTTCTGACCAATGCAAGCAAGACTTACATCGGGCGAACATATGCAGCTTCCCAAATGGTGCCATTTTTGAATACTTCCTTTCTTGATAACGCATTATTGTAGGCAAGTAAACCCGCTAAGGGTAAAACATTCATCCCACTTTTTCTCAATAATTAAGAATATACGCTTCCTCAACATATCTTCCAAAATCTGATTCACTCTTTCGCTCTCGCCCCGGCCGCCCGGGGATGATAACCTAAACTATGATTTAGTTTGGTAAACCGAAAGTGACTTTGCATTTGTTTCCTTTAATTTGACATAAAACAAAAGAACTCTATCATCCGCTACAATGTGCTTTGGGGTTCCATGTAGACCTAAATCCGTTGGACATATAATCCTTGGCATAACCTATCAGGTCATACTCTATCATTAATCGTAGGAAATGGGCTATCTTCGTAAAGCTTCCATCAACTATAACCCGCATAGAATTAAACCCCTTTTTGATGTTCCTCGTGGTAATCCAACAATAAAATCCATACCCATCTTCTTCCCACTTCCAAGAAGGACAGGCAAAGGATGCAATTGCCCCTCAAGTACCTTCATGTGCACGCCTTTTACTTGCCGACAAGTAACAGCCACCGCCTACATATCTAGCAATTTCAATCTTCATTTTGTCCACCAAAAATTGCTTCAAATCCCGGGATACATCTTGGTACTTCCTGATGAATAGAATATCTCGTTTGGGATGGGCCTCATCCGTGATTTGTTGACTCTTAAATTGTGATTCTTATACTACTAGTCGAGCCTTAAACCATAGCACATCACTCTATCAATTTCAAGCAAGTGGGTTTTCCACTTCTAACTTTTCTTCAATATAAAGTATGCTCTTATCATCGATCTTCTCAGCATCAATAATCCGGATTTTGATAGTTGATTCCCGCCGTGGGTATTGGTTATCATGCCATGTTCAACAATTCCTATATTCAAATTTCTAATTTTTGGATTACAAAAGTTCTTTTCCTTTATGTTGGCTAAGTAAGACAATTACATAATCGAGGGATTTCGATCAGTATCAAGAACCATACGCTCTTCTGTGATGGTGGTAATGCACTTCTATGTCACAATCCTACCAATTCTAGCCATCTTCTTTGGCGATATTCAAATCGATTGGGTAAAAGATATATTTCGCACTTTTTATGGTCTCAGTGATATACATGACAAGTGTTACCCTAACATGATAATGACGCCAAATTTTTAGAGCATGAACCATCAGCCGCTAGCTCTAAATCATGAGTTGGATAATGCTCTTCATGGCGCTTTTAATTAGGCGTGATGCATAGGCAATAACTTTGCCTTCTTGCATTAACACACAACCAATACCAATACCGTATGTGTCACAATAGACGCCAAATGGTTTCTCAATATCCCGCTGAGCTTAAGATCAAGCGTGGGTTAGTGCTTTTCTTTCAAAGTTCAAAAGCCCGCTCACACTCGTGACCGCGACAAACTTGGTCTCGATTCTTTAACAATTCCGCGATAGGCTTTGCCACTCTTGAAAAATCGTAAATGAATCGACGTAATATCCGCCATTCCAAGGAAACTCAACTTCATGAACAAATGCTGGTGGGTTTTACCAAGGATATCTTACCTTGTTTCCTGTCAACGCTAAATCCCTGTATGATAGCACATGACCCAAGAACTGCATTCTCTCTTTTCAACAAAAAGGGCATTAATTTAAGCAAATTTAGCATAGAGTTGATGATCCTCGGCCGCTTTTTTGTAGTAACCCATTCTCAGATGTCGCAAGATGCTCTCTTTGCTCATTTTTAGAATAAACAAGAATATCATCAATGAACACCACTACTTAACTTGTCCAGCTTCCTCGACATAAACACCGCGGTTCATCAAATACATGAAATGAGCTCTGGCATTTGTTAAAACTAAAGGACATAACCAAATATTCATAAAGACCATGATGGGTAGTGAAATGCGGTCTTTTGGAATATCTTCGTGTTTAACTTAATTTGATGATATCCCGATCTCGTATCAATCTTGAAAAGACTTTTGGCTCCTACGTAATTGATCAAAAAGTAAATCAATCCGGCAGTAGGGTACTTTGTTTTGATCGCCACTTCTACAAGTATCATGTAATTCAAGCACATCCTCAAAGTCCGATCTTTCTTCTTTACAAAAATAGCCGGACATCCCCAAGGTGAAGAACT
>JADLZK010012755.1:0-174130 GCA_015847255.1 Hyparrhenia diplandra
AATGGTAGCTATAGGCACTTGTAATACAACGATTGCTAAGGGGTTGCAACTCTTTGTTGCAATTGGTGGCCGATATTGCAACGGTGAAAAAGCCGCTTGCAGTAGTATTGATTTTGGTTGCAATTTTATGGTAGTAATGCAACTACTTTTGCGTTAGTTGCATTTGGTTGTGACTATTGCTACGGGTTTTGGGGTGGCGATAGCTACATGTTTAATGCAACGAACTTTGATGACCGGCAAAAGTTGTTCTCAATTGCAACTATTTTGTGGAGTTGCAGTAAACTGCGACAACGTGATTGCAACAAGGACTCCGTGAGGGCTTAAGCAAAAGTGGTTCTGAATTGCAACGCTTTGTTGGAGTTGCAACCGATACATGCTTATTATTGCAACGAACTCTATGTGGACGGCAAAAAGTGGTGCTCAATTGCAACGTTGTTTTGGAGTTGCAACTGTTACGCTTATTGCAACGAGACCTAGGAGGATGCTTGATTCGGGTTGGGCCTTGTAGCGTATATATCGCTTGCCTTGTGTAGCCATATGTATCGTGGGCCTTGTAGCGGCGTATGTATCGTGGTGCCACCGAACATGTAGACACGACGGGCTAGACCGGGAGCCAAGGCGCGTGAGGAGCCAGTGCACGATCAGCGTGGTTGTTGATCGGCCGCGGGCCCACAAAACTCGACTTGGCCCACAACAGGTCACGCTCCGAACTTGATCGGCGCTGCCGCCACCGTCTAAGTGTTCCCCATCGGCGTGGTGGCTGTAGAGGCACGTCGAGGGTCGCTTGGAGAGGGCAGAGGCAACGACTACAATGTATAGTGACAAAATTAAAGGTCATGGGCATTGTTCCACATCATCACTGCAATGCCAGCTTCGCGGAGGTGGAATCGACGTGGCAACACCATGCGTTAGCATTTTTTTTCAAAATTTAGGTCGGCCTGGGCTCACTCAGCCAGCTTTTCGATTATTTTTGGCCTGTCCAGTTTTTAGTTTTTCAGCCCATATTTTTCTAGCCCATACAAATTCTCAGCACACAATCCAGCCCATATCAGCACATATATGTATATAACAAACCGAGATACATTAATTGATATACTTGATTAATAATTATTCACAAACTAAATACAAATTGGATTAAAGAAAAGAAAACAGTGCTCAAAGATCATATATACAATGAAAAGCCTTCATCCATTCTCGACTGCTTTTTTGGATCTTCTTGCCTCATGCATAAGGAAGCCGTCACCATAAAAGACCACAAGTGCATCAGTTCTATGTTCTTTTCAGATATTCTTGCCTCCCGCACACACATGAAAAAATCAGAGATTAGCACATACTCGGTATGTGTCTAACTCGTGACTAAGGATACTCGTAAGAAATATACATAATCAAGTACAAGCGTTAATTCAACATGTTCCCTCTCCCTTAGCATACTTGGCTGCACAGAAGTTGAAAACAATAAGAAATAAACATAATCAATAAAAAATATAAAATAGCTGCTAGTACACTAGACGGGAATATCTGAAATAAAGACACAGACTGAAACCTTTGCCCTGATACTAACTACTAAACTTTCCTTCTCACACATGACAACAATAATCCATCTATGCCTCCTGCATAAGGGCAGCAGTCACTATTCTATGTAACATTTTATATATTGCACATGTTACAGCTTATATTCTGGAAAAAAAAAAAACATATCCTATGCTCTTAGGTTTCTCACAACATGGAGGAATCCAGTTCAAGCAAACCAACAACAGTCACAACACTTAATGAGGATGAGCTAGAACTGGTAAAAACCTGAAGATTCCAAATAACAAGGTTCAGAATGTTAGCTGACCTAGGACATGGCGCCTGACTGGACAAAAGTTCAAGAATAGCAAAGCAAAGGGAGACCAAAATGACAACAGAAGTATCACCACGCCTGCTCCATCTTGATCTATGGATCCCACTAGTTCTAACTGCATGAAAGAAGCAGAAGAAAATGAAGTTGGATTTGCCTAGGCAGATTTCTTAGGATAAATTCATAGCAGTAGTACACTGAACTTCTGTAGATTAATTTAACTAACAGACTAGCAGGAAATAAGGTTTCCTTTCTCAGCCATAGAGATTGTGTCTATGACAATTTAATAGCTGTTTCTATATTTTAATCTTTACTGATGTAATCAGAATGTCATTTAGATTCTCTGCTCTGAAAGTTTTTGAAGCAGGTGATAATGTCAGCATTTCCATCCACTTTTTTTTTTTTTTTGACACTTCCATCCACTTGCTTTATTTTTGCATCCCCGTTAAAACAAGATGGCAAATTACATAGATAAGCTGACACCATAAGTACAGAAAAATAAGCTGTCACCAGCATTTCCCACAACGTGTTGCCTATTTCTGATTAATGCTACACAGGCTGTACTCCCACAATTTGGCCCAGTAAAATCAGAGTGTGGTCCCTGGTAAAAGAAATGTATATAAGACTACCTGGGTGGATACAATGTTCATTTCCAACAAAAGAACTAGCAATAAAAAAAGTGAAATGCCAAAAATTGCCTTCCAGCATAACAAGATGAAGCTCTAGTTCAGGAAATTGTAACTCACTCTTCGAGATCAGTTACACAGCCATCAATTTTAGGTGTTACAAGAATAAACTTCCTTATAGATAGATATCCTTTTCAAGAATTGGCATTGTTAGGCAACACATGTATCAATTTCAAATGTTAAAAGAACAAATTTCCTTCTTATGCATACCCTTTCAAAAGATACAGATATGATCATAATAGACTACTAAAATTGATGAGATTCCATCCTCTCAAAAGATACAGATAAATCATATCAAGAAGTGTATTTGTGCTATGCTAAGAAAAACAAGTCACATCTTCCCCTTTATGGTTGGAGAATATCCAATCTTTCAGTACGATGTCAAACACACTGTTTAACTTATGAAGCATTATCAATCCAACATCTGAAGATTATGCTTATGTGGTTGTCCACCAGTTCCCTTCTCTATATTCAAAAAAAGACAGAAATACTATTGGTGAAAAGACTAAGCACCAATATTTGGCATTTATTTTTTTCTTTACTTCCTAGGACATTCGGTAAGTTTCCATAACTACACCCAACTTGGACATTGAGAGAACATTTATATTTGGTTAATCAGACTCTTCACACCCAAGTTGGACTCCAAGTTACATTTAGGAAGTCCAGTAAAATCATGCTGAGTAGGATACCCAAGCGTGAGTCGGCTTCCAACACTTGTGTGTCCATATCCAGGTAAGAAGTATAAGACTAGGAACAGCAACAAAGAATTTAAGTCTATCATTCTCCCCATCTTCAGATACCTTCTCAGTTTTCAGAGTGCTAAGGTAAAACCCCCATCCTCCCAAATATACTTGGCAACAGGATATGACAGAGAGAATAAGATCTGCTGCTCAATAACAAGCTATCCATATTATTTTCAGAAGTAAACCATGAAACCATTTAATCGTGCCAGTGTGCCAAGTATGCATCAGACTATAAAGTGTGCAGACTTCAGCGCCCCAAGCATCAATTCTACACCGGATAACAAGAATTCCCAAAAATAGAATTCAAGCAATGCCAAATTGATCCAGATCTATGCGGAAGAACAAAGAGGAAAAAAAAAGAACGATATAATCGAAAACATTACGTTGTCAAAAAAGGGTACCATGGTATACCGATCTCATAAGCATCCTGTCAGATTGAAAAAAACTGAATTATTGTCAAACCAACACTGAGCTTCACCATCTCCCATCTAAGCTTTAATTGTTGCAATCTGAAAAGTTAAAATGGAATATACTAAAACATAATCCAGACCACTCATGACATTTACGACCGAATAGGATCTAAGGCTAATAAAGATACCTCACCTTCTCAGCTTCTCGTTGAGGCTTCAAGACATGAGTTACGATGATCTAAAAAGACAGTCCAGAAACTAAATTAGCGATAGGAAACAATATTTAATCAGTGGTCCAAAGAGCACATTGAATCCTTTATTTTCGTCTAAGAGAACATAACAGCAGAAACTAATTAAGAATCGACTGCTGACAGAGTAACACAAAATTCCCAAATAATTGCTCTTACCTCTTCAATTTGCAACTTCAGTTGATTAAAACTCTCTTTCAGAAAGGCTCGGAATGTGCCACCTATAGTAACTGAATCAGGGATCACGTTGAAGGCTCCACCTCTTTGAAACTTTCCAACTGTTACAACCTGCAGAACACAACATGGATCCAAATAAAAAAACATAAAGTGGACTACTGGATTGTAAATAAGGATAAATTTTGAAAGGTTCATCATAATAAAGTACAATAGTCAGTGCACTGAACAAAATGATGGGAACCGAGGAGTAAAGTCTGTCCAGACAAAACAATGTACACCTCATATTTCCTGAAGGCTCATGGTGTGGTTCTCTGATGGAACCTCGATCGCCAAGAAACAAAATGAATTACTACTGTTCGAGCAGAATACACTTGTAATCGCTTCAGATCCGAACCGAATACAGCTAGCTTGCTTTAGGGTTTGGGTGCTCGATTTCGAACGGCAGCAAAGATGAGAAGGGGCGAACATACCTGTTGGGCGCCAGTCGACGGCGAAGGGGACCTCGAGACCTGGCAAAGGGAGGCGCTATGTCATGGGTGTTAGGCACAGATGACTCCAGGCGGCGGCGCTGCCTGCCGGCGGAGCACATATCATCAGCCAAAGCGGTGGAAGGGCCCAGGGTTACGAGCTTACGGCGTTTTTGCGTCAGCAGTAGAACGACTTGCCCAGAAGGGCCCTAGTGGCGGCGGCAACATACGAGGGAGTGCACGTCGGCGGTGACCTGCGAGGGAGTCGATGGTGGTGGGGAGTGACGAATGGAATGGGAAAGAGAGGAAAAGGTTGGGAGATTTGAGGAAAGAGGCACGACAGGAGATTTGAGTGACAGGCGGGAGGCGCCCTCTGTCCCGCGCTTTTTTTTCCATGTCTCTCTGTCGTGTGGGCCTTCGACTTTTGGCGCGCTCAGTTTTACAATGCCGCCTGTGCGCCCGCCAAAAAAAAGTCTAAAATCATTTGAAACATACTTCCTCCGTCTCAAAATAATTCACCATATTTACTTTTAAGACATCATGTTTGACCATTTCGCCTTATTCAAATTATTTATACAATTTAGAAAATAAATAAATTATTATTAAAGTATCTCTAATAATAAAATATGTCACATCAAAATGGATGATGTTTTATAAAAAATTTGAATAAGACGAAGCGGTCAAACATGACATCTTAAAGTCAACATGATGAATTATTTTGAGACGGAGGGAGTAATTTATGACCTAATCCCTCCATACAAAAATAAACGCAATTCTTTTGACTTTTAAAAATTATGTTTGACCACTCGCCTTATTCAAAAATTTTATTTAAATTATAAAACAAATTATGTTGTTAAAATATCGTTTGTTATGTATAAGTCATAACAAAAGTGATAATATTTGTAGAAGAAAGTTAAATAAGACGAATGGTCAAACACAGTTTGTAAAAAGTCAAAAAATTACATTTATTTTGGGACGGAGGAGTATCAAATATTTCACTTAGTAATATAGGACTGTGAGCCATGTATGTTTTTGCCTTTGCACCAAAATCACATGATTTTATTATGTGATGTTTATACACCAAAATCACGTGGCCATTCAAGTTTTTAGATTTTCCTAACCACTTTATGGTATTTTAACATTTATTCCTTTTCAATCCAATAAATAATTACAGTAATGACTAAACTTAGCTAAAAAAAAATTCCACAGATTCACATAATAACATATTTTGGATCTATAACCATTCCATAAAGTTTCAAATGATTTAGACAAACCTGCCTATACATCCTTTAGTACCACAAACATCTCTCACTAAGTCATACATGACTACGTGGACCATGTATGCTTTTGATGGATGTACAACAACACTTTGTCAAAAATCAATTGGTTTTTATGTCATGCTTATACAACAAAAATCATATGCCTATGCAAGTTTTTAGATTTTTTAGCCACTTTTATGGTATTTTAACATTTATTCCTTTGCAATTCAATAAATAATTATAGTAATAACTAAACTTGGTCAAAAAAAATTCCATAGATTCACACAACAACATAATTTGGTTTCATATAACCATCCCATAAAAGTTTCAAAATGATTTCGACAAAGTATATTATACCTCCTTCATTAACGAGGAACATCTCTCACTTAGTCATATATGACTATGTGAGCCATGTATGCCTTTACGACGGATGTGTAACAACACTTTGTTGTAAATCACTTGAATTTTTTATGTGATATTTGTACACCAAAATCATGTGGTTATGCAAGTTTTTAGAATTTGTAGCCACTTTATGGTATTTTAACTTGTATTCCTTAGTAATTCAATAAATATTTGTAATGATATCTAAACTTGGTCAGAAAAATTCCACATATTCACATAACAATATATTTTTGGCTCCATAAATGTTTTCGACAAAGTTGTACTATATATTCATCACAACCACGAACGTCTCTCACTTAGTGATATAGGACTATGTGAGCTATGTATGCTTTTTGCGATGAATGTGCAACAACACTTTTATCGAAATCACTTGAATTTTTATGGGATGATTATGGAGCCAAAATATTTTGGTTTAGTATCTTTTCCATTTGAAGTCATTTACTCACCCAAATTTTTGTTTGAAAATATTAAATTTTGAAATTTAAATTTTAATCATTCAAAGAAACTCCCGATGGATAATTGACCAAAAAAAATTTGTAGATCTTGATGAGTTCTATAATATTGATGTCGACCGCTTTTCCTATTGTAATCATTTTGTATCTCAAAGTTTTGTTTGAATATGTTAATTTAAAATTCAAAATTTTAAATCAGCCCAACATGCGAGATGGGCCAATAGCTCCCACAAGCCCCACTAAAATCAGGCTCTCAGCTGCCATCTGCCATCTGCCATCCATCTCTTGATCGAACGGTTGAGATCCTTGGCCAAACCCTAGCTCCCAATACCACAGTACCACAGGACCCATTCTAAGTATCGCCAGTTGCGGCGGCCGTAGATCCCATCCTTCTACGTATCCCTCCGTTTGCGAAACCGAAGCCCCAGCAACCTGCAGATAGTGGCACACATCATGTGCCGATGTTGATCGAGGTGTGCACGCCATGGTCGAGCGGCAACCTCCGAACCATGGCAAAGGGAGCGGCACGCCATGGTCGAGGCGCGGGTCTTCGCGCGGATCCGGTGAGGCGGGCGCGGGTCCCGGTGAGGAGGAAGCAGATCGGAGAGGCAGCCGCCGCTCCAGACTGCTGCCACCCCAGCCCGCTCCCCAACCCCGTCCCAGCCACCGGGCCCCTGCCGCCGCTGTAACCCACCGCCGGTGAGCCTGGCCAACCTCCGCCACACCTTCGAGGACGTCAACCGCAGCTACAGACCAAGTTCTCGCAGGTAATCGTCCGATCTTGTCTATCCTCCCTAGATCAGGTTTGATTGAATCGGGTTTTGGTCTGGCGATTCGTAGCATCCTGGAGTACCAATCTGTTTGTGGAAATCAGGGCCATCTTCTCCTCCCTAGATTATGATGTTAATACTGCCTCGCACATCAACTAAAAAGAAAAGAGCAGAAACCAAGATGCGACCGCTGAAATCTTTGGATCCTTAAATCCGACAGCATGACAAACCTGTGTACTGCACTTTGTTGGATATGCTTAAGAAAGTTTTAATTTTCTACATAATTACAGCAGATAATTAATTCCACTGCAAGCTTATAAATATTAAACTGAATGTGTTTTTGTGTGAAGTCAATCCTTTTACCTTTTCCGATTTCCTTTTGCACCTACTAGATTGCATGACACTACCAGCTTGAGAAAAGGCTGGAGTTGGGCTGCGACGAGGTGGAAATAAAATCCGGCTGCAGGTATGAAAGATCCAGGACCATAGGATGTGTCAGACTGATTCTTGACATGTTCTACAACCTTGCTAATATTGGCCACTACTTAAGTTCCAGAATAATTTGGTTTAAGTAATTTCTCATGATTCCAACATAAGTTCAGTTAGTTTATTCTTATGATTCCACATGAGTTTAATTAGCTATACAATAGTTTGGTGACTTGAATATTTAGTGATTATGACGCCATGGAACTTGATTGAACACGTCTCATATTTATTGAATCAGTTCTTGGCTTCATGGTTGCTTCAATTCCATGCTAATTTTGCCTTGACAAATAGTCTCTAATCGGGTTTGTATTATAAAATTTAAAAGGTGTATCTAATCTCAATTCATATGGAGATCTTATAGATACATTGAGTACATGGGCAACCAATATTGCTTGGAGCGAGTTTTTATAACTCTGTAACAATATATTTTCATGCTGCTAATTTATATTTACTACCGGTGGCAATAAGAAATTAAGAACTGATTTTTGGTGAACAATTATTCTAATTGTCCATTTTCATAAATACACAATCTTTTATCATCAGGTTATATGATTTACTGAATAGGTGGTGTTCCCATTTGTTTATTTTGTTTTCTCAATTTATTTGGTACAACCAAGCGATATCCATTTTTTGTCTGGTTTTGATCTGTTACCATGATTTTTGCTTCATCATGTATCCTGTTATCCTGATAATTTGCCACTGGCCTTCTAGATAATTTGCCACTTATCCTGAGGCATTGATTGGAAGGGGTACAACTTATGCATTCCAAAGAGAATTGATTCTGCTATTTCTGATTTCACCAAGGTAGACATTTAGATATTGAGCATGCCTTCAGTATCTGTTATAGTAAAATGTAAAATAACCAAGCTAACCCACCGGCTGTGCAGGCAGGCAAGCAAGGGACAAGAATGATTTCCAAAAACATTGACTATATAATTTTTATCTGCTCATTCATAAAGGACAATACTTGAGGCTTATCTCATCTAAAAAAGCAAAAACTAAAGCCAGTTATTTCAGACGATCCATCTAAAAAGCAAAAAACTAAAGCCTGTTATTTCTGTAACTATAAGTTTGTAGCATAACAATAATACAAAAGGCAACCACGTGGACTGATCACAAGCCGCTTCGGGAACAACTAGCAGCTAAAAAACAAGCTGCGGCTACTGAACAAGGTTTTGCGTTTTTTTTGCTGTGTTGAAGGTCACGTCCAGTAGGTAAGCAATTTGGTTTTGATGTGTTAGTTTTCACCTAGCAATTAAGACACATGCTATTCAGAATCATTATTATTTACTAAGTGTAGGAAACTTTTTCTGCAATCATGTACGCAAACTTTTCTCTTATCTAATCTCTTATAAAGAATTATTACTTATTTAGTTATTTACAAATGCTCTTCTTTCAACTTCTACAGCTCTGTCTTTACTCGTGTATTCATGCTAGATGCATTGATCATGAAGCAGTACATGTTGCTATCTTTAGCACACACTATGTTGTCCAGCCATTCAGTGGACAAGAGTCCTTGTACACGCTGCTATCCAGCCATCCAATGAACAGGGGCGCCTTTATTTACATGATAAAGTTTAAATTGCTGACAAATTTTGCATGTTCTCTGAACAGATTTGAGATAATGTAGTGTCTAGGACTATTTTTTTGGCCTAATTAATTAACTTTAGAATTTTAGTTTAACTAATGCATGTCAATGATTTTCTCAGGAGGAAGCTTGAGTTAAGCATGCGAATGGTGGGACGATGGTCAAGATACATATTAAGGCAACCTTGGCTGCTGCTTTAGACATATTGGTCATATAATTCGAATGAGATCAAACAGTATTGTGTTGGATGCATTATGTGTTGTACCAATGGTTTTGTACATGTTCTCGTTTACTTTGACATTGGGTGTTTCATGAAAGATTTGTACGAACAAATTATATTTCCTTTTAATGGATGTTGATGCTTCATTCATTATATATTTGTCATTGCGCGATTATTGATTTAAGCTACCAAACAAAGGGTTGCAACATGAATTATTATCATATCCATTTGGCGCTGCAATATACAATAACAAGCAAAACCAAATGGCGTTGTAAATATATGGTCGTGATGTTGAGCTATAGCAGGGATGTTGAGCTATAGCAACTACACGTTTTAGCTGGCAACATGTGAACTATCTCTTGCAACTACAATAGATAATGACGGGTGGTAATAGAAGACCCACCTTTGCAACTATTTTTTACGTAACGCGGCAATAGAGGGTATATCTGTAGCAACCAACCTAGATGTGGCAATAGAGTAGCTATCTATAGCAACCAACCTAAGTAACGTGGCAATAACTTGTTTTGCCCTATTGCAACCATGTAGGGTATTGTGGCAATAGCCCTGTTCTCTCGCGATGCTTTTTCACACCGGGTAATATCGATGATTGCAACACTAATCTTGTGTTGCTATTACACTTTTTGCTACAAGACTATCATGTAGCAATAGGCATAGCTAGCAACACCTAGTTCAGAGTAATTGATACTATTGCCACACCCATAGTGGTTGCTATTGATCCTATCCCAACACCCAATATGTGTTGCGTAAAGCATCTAAAAGTGTTGCAATAGAGGGATTGTGTATTGCTACAAAAACGCAAACTGTTGCAACATGCTATTGCTACCGCCACAAGTGCAACGACTTTTAACCAATGAAAAAAGGTAGCAATAGTACTTTTGCTACCATTTTTGGCTATATTGCTACACTTTGTCGGGCGCTTGCATTAGACCTAAAATCTTGTAGTGTACCCGGGAGTATATACAATATGGTTGAAACAGGGTCGTTATCCAAGGTTCATAAGATCTTACCTATGCTAATGAAAAGATGATTCTTTTTGATTACTTCCACCACGTATTTTAATTATCATAACTTATATCACATTTTTTTTTGTCGCTATATTCTAGCATAAGGATCAAATGCAAAGCTGAATTGTGGTAAAAAGACCGAAAGTGAATGATTTGAGACTTCACAGCTCTTCCATTAATGATGAGTGAACCGTGTCTTTTGCACAAGGTTGGAGTTCATCATATGCCTTGCTTCATCTACGACCGAGTTCATCTCTTTGACTTACCGAATTGGATTTGAGAGTTTTCTTTACGCTAGAAGGGTCGGTCTAACAAAAATATACCAATGTACACAAGTAATAATATTTAGTTCAATAACCAAACAGACTCCATGTCTAATTCAATTAAGGAAGGCATTCTAACCTAAGCACCACGCAATTTAAAAGCCTTTGGAAGTACTCCAATTTTCGGTATTTCCAAACCAAAGCATACTATGGTAGATAAAAGGATAGCATGAAGGCATTATAGAGATTTACTCAAGTGAAGATGAAGTAGTGTAGCAACTTGAGCATGTCTTAAAGGTAGAGACAACCAAGATAATATAGCAACATGGCAAGAAATATTATATGCATATGATTTCATGTTGCATGATAGTGGTTAGACATACCTTTTACATTGTCATCCTTCGTTCTCTTTGCTCTTGACCGAATGGTTAGTGACAAAAATACTAGAAAGGAATATTCACGCTTTATATCTTTATGCTCACTACAATCGGGTGTCATAGCAAAGATCTACAATCGATATTCATTCCCTAGAGTGCTTGTTTTAGGACAAAAGCTCGGCCCTGGGGAAACCTTCAAATATGATTCAAGATGATGAAGAAGTTTTCCCTTAAATCGCCAATTCAAAACTCAAGCGATAAGATCACAACCACCCCTTTCTAAATCTTTATGAACAATTATCTCAGGGGGTTTGAGATCTTTATAAGTGGCTAGATTAGAGATGGCAATTAATTCGAGTTTGCTCACATGGGCAAGGGGATTGAATAGAATATTTTAGAATATAACTCTTATGCTCATGGATGTTCTCTAGCTAATGATAATGCTCTTTCGATCTTCCTTGGATCCTTCATGATGTACGAACTTGGGATTTCTAAGATCGTAGGTAGACTCAAGAAAAAAAGAACACTAGGAGGATTCATTGGGGTCAAGGATGTAAGTATGGTTTGGATAAGTTATCTAGTCCGAAAATAGAAGGAAAGAGGATATAAATGGATTTTCTAGATAGTTTTTGCTCTCCTTCTATGGCATTATTAGATATGCCATCCTTGGGCTCCCAACGCCTTTGTAAGAATGAGAGGATGCTTCCTAGAGACTCTTCTCTAAGAGGGTTTGGTTTATAGGTACTTAGAGGTCTCTTATGAAGCTAGAAGTTTGTCTCCCCAAAGTCATCACCATAAAAGATTCAAGGGTAGAATTACTTCTTCTGTGTTTAGAATATGGGCGATTTAGGATTGGTAGCTAATCAAGATTTGGAAGATTATGACTGTCTATCAAAAACTTCTTCTTTGATCTAGAGGATGATTCCTTCTCTTCCTTTGGGTGTTCATAAAAATTCTAAGAAAAAGATCACACTGGCCGAAGATTTGTCAAGGACAAACCTTGCTTAGGAAAGGAAAGAAAAGTTCCTCCGAGAAAACTACATGATGGTCATGCGAACAACTTTTCTAGGATGAGATCCAAATACATTATCCCCTTTTAAAGGATAGGATTTGGGCCGAGGTTAACGAATTCTCTCCTATAATGGGTTGTTTCATGATCATTTAGATCAACCTTAGACACGGTTCATAGCCAAAGGGATAGGATAGGTTCTAAAGATTCTAATGGCCCGAACTTGTGCTTATGGGTGCAGTATAAGGATAAGGTGTGGAATGAGGATTCCAAAAGATATAAAGAAAAGAAAAATATAAAAAAGAAAGCCTACACTAAGATATGATACAAGATTAGTTATACTCAATGTTTTCTCAACAACCATTCCTCCGCAACGGCGTAAAATGCTTGTTGGTATTTGATAAGCCTACGAGAAATATTTATAATAATCCGGCAGTTTAAACGGATCTTGATGAGCACTTCACCGGAGAGGGTTTAATATTGAATCCACGAGGGAGGATGGTGTGAGGATAACAGAGGCATATAACTAATCCCCTAAAAGAATCAAGGAACGGGAGAGGAATAAAAGAGGTAGAAGATTTCTACGGTTGTCTAGTTCTCATCCTTATAAGCTATGTTGATATTGTTTTTTTAAGGGGACGTACTCAAAGGAAATAAGGCCGAAACTTACTATTCCCCGGCAACATGGTCCTGCGTGTCCTATCCAACGGGATGTGGAGTCCAAAGGAATCAATGATCTTTTGTCACTACCACGGTCTACCACGCTCCGGGGAGGTAGGGTGCATTCATAAGTAACTTTGATCTAGGCACCACGCCTACACCTAAGCATACCCCTCTAATCAATAGATTCCCATAGATTAAAGTACTCAAGAGTTATGAACAATAAGAATAATACTAACACTTAAGATAAGGCGATTACTTACTCAAATAAAAGTTGATCCACCATAGAAGTCTCGAGGATCAAGTGTCATAAAGCCTTTGATCCCAGGTACAAAGCATAGAGGAGTCACGAGCATGTCCGGTGCTTCCCCTTCTTCTCCTCCGCTCACTCTTTAGCTCTCAAGGAATAGATCTAGAACTCTAATTAGCTTCTTTGATCTATCTCTCATCTTGATATTCACTGCGGATTAGATCTAATTAAGATCTAATCTGATTCCAAAATACATGTCTAATTCTACTTCACCTAATCTCTTAGAGAGGTTGATCTACAAAGGGACCCCTCACAACTAAGAATAATGAGATAGAATGAGTTAGTAATGAATTAGGGTTTAGCCACAGGGTCGGGGTCTTCTTATATAGGCCTTGGCGATGAGCGATAGCCCTTGGATCAAAGCCCAGAGCCTTGGCAATGCGGTGTAGATACAACCTCAAAGTCAGAGTTACAAACCGACATAAAAGATGAACCTGATTGGGCATATTACTGGCGGCCGCGAGGAACTTTTATAGTCTCCCTCTACGGTTCTCATTTCTTGGTGCCCTCACGGTGTCTTCTAGAATGTTTTAGTCCACTTTTTGGGTTGAGTTACCGCGCGGTCAAGTCTTGTCATCATATGTGATGTATATTCGAAACTTTCTCCATTCTCTTCTGCAATTATGTTAAGTCCCCGAAAATATATAAATCACCAAAGCTCGTGGAATTATGTTAGTTAAACCCCTAAACTTATGTTGATATTCATTTTAAGCCCTTATTTCATGTTAGTTTGACTAGTAATTTTATGCTATAACGGTGTCAACACCGAGGGCGTCTTGGCGCGTTTGAGAACTCTCTGGAACCGAACCGGACGCTAGTGAAAGCGTTGACACAAAATCGACTCTTGCGCCGCACACACCGACGAGAATAGCTGGCTTTTACTCGACTGCCAGAAAGTGTCTTGATCCGAGGCGTGCGATCAATTTTGACCTGTTAATTGACAAGGAGGTAAACGTGAGATCGGGAACATGCTGGTGTGACCAAGGCAGTTCCTCATGTATGGCTCTAAGGCCGGCAAATGACATATAGCTATGAGAGCTATCCCCGCCGAGATATGATGAATGCATTCTAAGTAAGCATGTATAAAGATGTGATGTAATAATAGTTGCCGAATGATCACCAGAAGACATGTTTGAACAAGTAAAAGTCGATCATCAAGATATGACATCATAAAAGCTCATTGCATAGATCGAATTAATTGACAACATGATACATACTCCCTCTGTCCCTTGATATATGTCGTTGTTGGCCGCGGTGACTTGTCCTAAATATATGTCGTCAAGCTAGTGTTGTTCCTGCGGACGCTAGGTGCAGGCTTTTTCGGTGAAGGCTCATAGCAAGCAAATGGCGTACAAAAAGTTGGCGTGACAAGCGTGTTTTGTTCACTGTGTAAAATTGTTTGTGAATTGCACTTTGCTATCAAGATGGAGCATTAACTACCTATCCATTCTAAAGTAGTACTGACTATCCATAGGTGTTCAGTTATGTCCCTAGATTTCTTAATTCCCGTGCCAAACATTGGCGACAAATAATAAGGGACGGAGGGGTAGCGGAGTAACTCATAAATATAAACCTAATCTAAATGATACATGCATAGGTTTCATCCAACTAGTACGGCCAAGCACGTCTAGCCTTCCTAAGCCCGTCTAGATTAAACCCTTGCAAGCTAATCGCATGATACGACTTGCTACGGATCTAAACCACTTCCCACAAATAGATCAATCCACCGCATGATACAATCTAACCATGACAAGCTAAAAAGCACGCATACATCTAAATAGATCTACAAATACTCATTACTCGTTGAGGCGTGTATGCATAAACAAGTAAAGTACACATGCAAGCCTAATCTAAAGTAAAGATAGGGATTTATTCTATTAGTCCGCCGCATGACTAACCATCCTAAACCCTTTTTAAAGAGTCTAATCCAATCCACATGATACATCTTTGCAACAAGCTAATCCCACATGATCGGCTTGCGGACTAGACTCTAACGATAGGTAGATTCACACATGCAAGATACAAGTAGATGCATAATTGTGATTGCCAAGCTTCGTGGTCCATGAAGAAGGCACTCACCGCAAAACTTTAGCTTTGCCGCCACGACTCATGACTAAACGTGTACGCAACCCACAACACGTAACAGCTTAGATTGATCTAAGCTCGGCTATGATAAACAAATAGATCTAATGACATGATAAGATGAATATTGAAAGCATTGAGGATATCTAGATCTAATAAAAAGATAAAAGCCAAACCATATCAATCTAAATTGGGCAAAAAGTGTGTGCAATCATAATAAAATAAATAAGCAAGTAAAAGCATGCACCACTTGGTAACTTAATGAATTCACTAGATTGCCAAATCTAATAGCCAGATAACTAGCTCAAAGCTAGACCTTAACCGCCACGACTCATGATCTAACAAAAGAACCCTCTTGCTGCATAGCCTAAATCCGCCACCACGATACTAAGAATGGTAACAAGACTACTTGCAACATAATCTAAATCCCTTATACGATACTAGACATGGTACAAGTTTTAGCGGTACTACGGTCGGCGGTCGATGTATCCCTCGTAGTGAATCGACGACACGACTGAACTCGGAGGGTGGCGCGCGGAGCCGTGTTTTTGAGTCGGGTTTGTTGTATTGATTTAGTGCGGCTCGTTTTACAGCTGCCGAGGGTCTCATATGTTTATACCCTGGCTTGGCGAGTCCTAACTAATTCTGAATAAAGAAGTAGCGAGAATATCTAAGCTAAGATACATTGTCCTCAAGTCTTCTCCAGGACTTCCGAGGCCGCGTGATCTGAGCACTTCTCTGGATATTCTCCTCCGAAGCTTTTACCGCGCTGGCCGAACCATCGTCGCGCCTCGAATCTATTTGGATTCCGGTTCTCTAGCCCGAATAATAGCGGCTTCGAATGCCTACGATCTTTGCCCGTGTCGTACCGCTAGCCGAGATGACCTCCTTACGATCATCGTATTCACGACCCATTCGTCATCTAGGCTTTACCAAATTTAGGTGTTAACATAGCCCCTCAATTTTGGGGTAAAAGATGCTCTTTTTTGCTCCAAAATTGACCATAACTACTGAATCTTGGGCCAAACCTTTTCTTTGGGTCAAAATTAATAAAGCCCATCCCGAACCATGGCTTACGGAGGCTTCGTCACCTTATTCGGCCTTTCGGTTGCCTCTTGGAACTCGCGCCCACGAAATCTCCACCTATGTGAATCGGCAACCTAGTAGCCTCCTCTTCTCAAAATATTTCAGATAAGCATCGAATGTATTTGTTGTTTCCTCATAGCCACCTTAGATCCGCTCGCCTCTTGCCTTCCTTACGTATATAAATACAATTGAACCCCTTGGCTAGTGGCGATCATCGGATCTTTTCCTATCCTCGATTTTTTTCCCCTTTTACTTCAAGATCAAGTATTCGGCTAATCCTATCTTCCGGCAATGGAGTAAGTTTTCTCTCATCTATACCTTTAGGTCTTTCCCGTGCGAATCTGATCCTTCTCTCTTTCTTCTTAAGCCCTCGTGACGCTAAGATTGCGAGCTCCGCCCGTCAGCTTCGGCGACCTTGAGGCGGCGCTGGTGGTGCTTGATTGACACCGCGAGCAAGGATTGTTGAAGACATGGAAGACATTGAGGAGGACCTGGACGGTTTGCAAGAAATCGGGACTTTTATGAGAGAAACTTCAATCGTAAGTTTCAAACCAATCCTCAAAGTATTTTGCTTCTGTAGTAACTTTTATTCATTGCCCCTCTTGTTCTTCTTCTTGGGCTTGGCGAGGGAGGTTTGCTTTCTCTGATTGATGCGGCTCGTCGGATGGTCGAGGTAGTAGAAACACGGGGCACGATCGGCGATAAGGGATGCAAAAACTGCTTCCAGGCGCTGAAGGTATCTACAATAGATCTTTTCGATTAGGAAATATGTGGATGATGTGTAATCTTGAGTGTAGCAGCTATGCCTCTCCTGTCATCAATAAAAACTAGGCCTTTGCCTTTATGATTTTGTCTTCATAAACTGTCCTTTATGAATACCAGTCAGATTGTTTTGATCTTTGAATCAACATTTTCTGCCGATTTTTTTGTGTCAAGTAGTAGGATAGATCAGGATGACCTTTGGGGATTTACTCGGCCCATTTGCGATCAACCCAGCACATTCTTAAAGCCCCGTGAAAGTCTCCATGTGGTTTATCGGCCCGGCTTTATAAAGATATCTCCTTCTGCAATCGTCCCCAAACCAAAAGCATTTCCTTGCCTTCTAATCTTCTCATGCGCTTTCTTGCCGGCTAGAGAAAAACCCTCAATCTCGACAAGCATCCATGGCAAGCGATGGTGATGATCGTGGTAAAGCGTCCCATCGGGACGAAGCGGGAGGAAAGTAAGGCCCCTCGATGCCAGCGCCTTGAGTAAGAGCTTCTCTTTTACCCCTTGGCGGTTTCAGATATTTCTTGTTCATCTTTTTGTTTTCAATCGACCAACCTCCTTTTTGAATCGATTACTCTTCTTGGTCAGTGGGCCGATTCCTGCTGCTGCCTCCTCAATACCTGCTCCAGAGCTCTCCTTCTTCCCAATCAAAACCTTCTTCTCCAACTTTCGATCGTCTCTCGGCTATTTGGGGAATACCTCGACTCACGAGGAGGACTGTGGTATCGGCGGGGAGAGGAAGAAGAAGGGCGAAATCATAAAAGGGTTTGGCGAGTACTCCATGAATGCTTGCATCAAAAACATTGATCAAGAAGACTCTATCAGGACGGCTCTGCAATGTCAATGCTGGTTAGTTCAGGATCAATTTCATCATTTATCTTTCTTTCCTTTCATCGATAGCCTTTTCTACTCATCCGCAGCCATGTTTGGTGAAAACCGGCCGACTAATGGCGGAAGTGGCTCAGTGAAGGCTGAGAACACGCGCCCCGATGGCGGCGGTCACCATCCGTGCTTTGCCGACAAGGTGAAGGCACGAGGCGAACGATGGCGGGCGTCTTGAAGATGTGGCGGACAGCCCGTATCGATGGCGTCGCCATCGGGGTATGCGATTAGGAGCGACCATGAGTTTGACGCATTGTCAACTTCGGACTGTGGTGAAGACTATTCTGTCTATCCGGTCGGCTTTCGTGAAGCTCTAGAAGACATTGACAATATTGAGAGTCCATGGATGTGTATGAAGATCATGCCATTCTTTGTAGCTTTATCCAACGATCCTCAATTTTGTCTTCAATCTCTTGGAGGATTAGTTTGTATCTAGGATAAATCAAGCAATGAAATCCTTTTTTGAATCCTTAATTCCTTTGCTATGCACCTTTGCTAGAGTTCTTACCGAACGAAACTACGCGAATGGATGACATCATTACTAACCGAATTCTTAAATAATATTAAAATTCGGCTTCGGATAACTCATGAGCATTCGGCTGCAGCATTGAATGCGTTTCTACTTTTCCTCCTCCCAATAAAACCAACCAAGGGTAATGTCAGTCAAGGGAAGGTGAAACGGGCAACATTGGCTTCCTCAATAAAGCAACCTCAAGACTATTTTAATATTTCGTAATCAATATGCCTTCCAGGCTTTTTTGGCCTCTTATGTCCAAGCTCAGTTGAGATTAAACTATAAACCTATTTTCAGGTTTTTACTTTCCTTTTTCGCTCGGCGCCGTCTGCTAGTACCCGCTGGTTCAATAGCGAACAAAGGAAAGAATTAGATTTGAGAATCATCGATTCGGGGCCCTCCACCCACCGGCTCCTCATTCACTCGGGTGAGAGTATTGATTTCTGCGAGATCTCATCTTCTCTAGCTCGCCATATTCGATCTTTACACTTTTTATAGCTTCCAAATGCTATACGGACTTCATGTTCGGCACCGGCGCATTCCATCCCAATCCCATCATCGGATTCTCGGTGAGGATTCTCCTGGCGGTCTGAGGACTCGCCATGAGCAACTCGTGAGAGAGCGCCATCGGGGGCTTTAGGAGATCTGGGTGACAGGCTCCTCTGTTACATTATTTTCTTGAGCGTGAAACGCCGTATGTCTGCGGAGGTCCACATTGGTGGTGAGTTAACTCTATCACATCCATATGTTCTTTGTTTTGGTGGGAAATGATTTGTTACTCATGGCATCTTTCGAACTTTCCGAGCGCCATAGCGCGCCGTGAAGTAGTATCAAGTGCAGTGCGGGCGCTCGACATGCCGATTGGATCCTCCGATTACCTCGTGTGCGGTGATTGTCGGCAAGATCAAAGCCATGAAGAAGAAGTGAAGAAGCACAGCGGGATCTTTGCGAATAGTACTTTGGATTAGAGTCAAGTAGAAATCCTTTGTAATGTATTCGGCAATGCTTTTTGTAACAAACTTAGAATAAAAACTCCTTTTTGTTACGTATGGATTTTTATATTTTTGCACTAAAAGGCGACATAACATATTTATCGCGGCTATCCTCAATCTCTTATGGAGTATTTTTACGCTAAAAGCGATGATTTATTCATCGGCTATCTCATGAATGGAACAAATTTTGCTAAAAGCGATTTGAATTTTACAAAGCCAACAGCACATAAATCGATCTTTTTAAGGCCGACACAAAATTCTCTCCATCAATCTTAAAAATTACTATGAGAACCCGATTATTTCGATCATTTTGTTGATCTCTAATAGCAATCTTGTGGGACCTTCTTCCCATTCTCTTCCTAAAAGCATTCTCGCCTTCATACTCGAGCGATGGCTCGGTAGCGGCAAGCGCTTACGAATCGTCGACTTTTGCACTATTTCGACATTATCACGTTCCTTTGGATGAGGACTTGGTGCATAGTGGATGGGGCCTTAGCGATTAGCATGGATCAATATCTCCCAAGAAGTAAGATGTAGGACCCCTTACTATCGACCACAAAGGAAGGTAGTGATCAAAGTCTTTGAGCCGATCATCAACTCAAGCGTGAACGACTCCATGGGTATACGAAGGATTGCGGCGGGAAATCTCAAAGCACGATATATGTCTTTAGCAAATCCTCCTTGGTCATCGGCTTTACGAAAGTTTGTATGCGGCATGATATTGATTGCAGCTCCCCATCGACGAACATATGAGTTAGGGGTTTCCCATTAACTTGAATCCTTTAGGTAAAGAGGCTTGGGGATGATTGTGCTTCCCTAGGCGTCGAACCGCGGCTTGTCTTGAGAGCCAAGGCGTCCTAGGAGATCAATCATTTTCTTTGTTATCAAAATCCCGAGTAAGCCTCTTCATCTGAATAAGCATCTTCTTCCTCTGTGGATCCACAGCGGCTTTGATACGTAGGGCGCAAATTCTATCGAGATGCTGAAAACCATGCTAACATCGGCCGGAACGCCCTTGCGAATACTCCTGCGAATGACTGGCTCTTGAGTTTTCTTCTTTGGCGCCATACCGCTGCGTAAATTTCTTTGCTTCCTTGAGCTCCTGTTTTACGGCGTTGAACCCTTCTCTTCGACTCTTCCTCAAACCTAGAGGGCACCAGCTGTCCCTTACGCCACCGCGTACTCTTGAGGAGAGTCGGATCATCGCGAGAATCCTCAACATCAGCCCATGCTTGATGGCAATTCTCTTGCGGGTGTGAGGTTTGTTGTCTTCAATTTTTTAGGCGTCGATCATCCTATGGGAAATGTGCCTGGTCTTTTTCTTGGATGGGACGGTTGACTCGTGCACATGCGTACCCGTGGTATTGCTCAACGCATTCGGGGCAATTATTCCTAGCGACGACTTCAAGCCTTCATTCCGACCAATACTGAAGAAAGGGCAGTCCCAATGAGACTCCCTCGTTCTCTCATGTATTCCTCTGCTCTAGGTGATACATCTCCTCCTTGTATCTCTGCTGCTCCTTTGCAATTTGTTGATCTCTCTCACGATATTGCTTTTCTTCTTTGTCTTTTGCCTTATTTAGCGGTATACGAGATGTCACCCCTTGGTTTGGAGGTTTCTCCTCTCTCTGTTCGGCTATTTTGGAACCCGAACGACGCTCTTGGAGCTCTATCGGACACTTGCGACTAGGGTCAATTGAACCACTTTGCTTCGCCCTATCGAGGAAGTCGGCACTTTCATTGGGCCCTTGCCTTTAGGATCACTGGCGTAAAACCATGTATGTATCGAAAGCAACCATACTGCCGGGAAGGGGCTCCTTGTCCACCTTCATGTTGTTGTTGAACTTTGGGAGACCCTGTTGTATAGCCCTACGAATCTGCTGCCTAAATATTCGATCATTGATGTTATGAGTATTCATGTCATGGAGGCCGCGGTACTTCCAGTCTTGACCCAATCAGGGCGTCGCATAGAATGATTCTACGGCAACTTGATACATCCTTCCTTAACTAAGAACTCAAAGAGCTTGTCGGACTTGGACGCGTTTAGGGTTGGGGTTTAGGGTTTAGGGTTCGAGGATACGGTGGTGATACACATAGGGCCGATTCTTGGGCTTGATCCCAAATTGGTTTTGCATCATATCGGTCATCCTCGCTAAGAAATATATCCACATTTGAATCCCGAGGTCCATGAAACTGTCATGGACTGGTACTGGTCTATACTAGGGATTTGGCATTGCATGAATGGTGGAGTAGTAGGAGAACTCTGCATATCGGGGCCAAAGGGATTTCTACGTAACCGCGGCCATTGGAGCAATTGAATAAGTATTGTATCTTTGGAGGATTCTAGGTGCACCGAATGCCATATCTCCATGTGTCTTGGCTCTGGATTCCCTTGGCTTCTCTGGTGTCTTGTTCTCCCCTCTAGCTTCTCCATTTTGTAGCTCCTTCCCTTGATGGTGGCTTTGGCATGTGAAAGTATGTTGGCCCTACGAAAGCTCATAGGAACGCTCCTCAAAGTGCTTATCCACCTCGGGTCCGGCTTCTCCTCATGATATGGCTAAAAGTATTGAGGAACAGCGAGTTGTGATTAGTCATAGCTCTTCTTCCCGCAGTTGCAACAATTTCTTCCATCCGTGATTTCTTCCTTGATTGGTCCATCATCTTCCTTTCACGCGCCTCTTCCTACGTATCAAGAATTTGCTGAGAGCATATTCCATGTCACCCGAGCATCACAATCTTTGGAAGATTTGTCTTCTGGAAGATAGCAAGCTCTTGTTCTTGAAGCATGACATGCACTTTTGTGCAAGGCTTACATACATATCTCTCACCATGGTTTTTCGGTCAATTGGCATGTCATCTACCAGAGGGAGGGATAGCGTTGTTTTGTCCTTCCTCAGGCATCTTGTCTTGACCTTGGGTTGTCCCACCGGGTGCCCAAAAGTGTGTTGACACAAAATCGACTCTGCGCGCCGCACAGCGACAAGCGGAATAGGCGGCTTTACTCAATGCGAGTGTCTTGATCCGGGCGTGCCGGTCAATTTGAACTGTTAATTGACAAGGAGGTAAGCGTGAGATACGGAACATGCCTGGTGTGACCAAGACGGTTCCTCATGTATGGCTCTAAGGCCCGGCAAATGACATATAGCTATGAGGCCATGCAGCCGACATCGATGAATGCGTACGGTAAGCATGTATAAAGATGTGATGTAATAACGGTTGTCGAATGATCACGAGAAGACATGTGTGAACAAGTAAAAAAGTCGATCATCAAGATATGATATCATAAAGCTCATTGCATAGATCGAATTAATTGACAACATGATACATAAGCGGGTAACTCATAAATATAAACCTAATCAAAATGATACATGCATAGGTTTCACCCAACTAGTCACGCCGCGCGTCTAGCCTTCTAAACCCCCGTCTAGCTTAAACCCTTGCAAGCTAATCCACCACATGATCACGACTTGCTACGGATCTAAACCACTTCCCACAAATAGATCAATCCACCGCATGATACAATCTAACCATGACAAGCTAAAAAGCACGCATACATCTAAATAGATCTACAAATACTCATTACTCGTTGAAGCGTGTATGCATAAACAAGTAAAAAGTACACATGCAAGCCTAATCTAAAAGTAAAAGACAGGGATTTATTCCTATTAGTCCGCCGCGACTAACCATCCTAAACTCTTTTTCGTCCCTACTGACAATCCACATGATACCTTTGCAACAAGCTAATCCACCGCATGATCACGGCTTGCGAGACTAGACTCTAACGATAGGTAGATTCACACATGCAAGATACAAGTAGATGCATAATTGTATTCGGCAAGCTTGCGAATCAGGGTCCATGAAGAAGGAACTCACCGCGCAAAACCTTAGCCCGCCGCGCGACTCATGACTAAGCGTGTACGAACACACAACAACGTAACAACTTAGATTGATCTAAGCTCGGCTATGATAAACAAATAGATCTAATGACATGATAAGATGAATATTGAAAGCATTGATGACATCTAGATCTAAAAAAAAGATAAAAACTTCTAGATCTAAACCGTATCAATCTAAATTGGGCAAAAAGTGTGTGCAATCATAATAAAATAAATAAGCAAGTAAAAGCATGCACCACTTGGCAGCTTAATGAATTCACTAGATTGCCAAATCTAATGAAACCGATAACTAGCTCAAGCTAGACCTTAGCCCGCACGGTGATGATCTAACAAAGAACCCTCTTGCTGCATAGCCTAAATCCGCCGCCACGATACTAAGAATGGTAACAAGACTACTTGCAACATAATCTAAATCCGCCGCACGATCTAGACATGGTACAAGGTTCCGGTACTTCAGGAGGTCGGCGAATTGATGTATCCCCTCGCGCGATAGATCAGCGACACGGCGGACTCGGAGGGCGAGGACGGTGGCACGGAGGCGGGTTTGTTGTATTGATTTGGTCGATTCGTTTTTCGGTGCCGGGGGTCTCATATTTATACCCTGGGCTTGACGAGTCTAACTAATTACGAATAAAAGTAATGAGAATATCTAGCTAAGATACATTGTCCTCAAGTCTTCTCGGACTTCGAGGCCGCGCGTGATAAGAGCACTTCTCACGGATATTCTCCCTCTCGAAGCACTTATTTGGCGAACCATCATGCGCCTCGAATCTCCTTGGATTCCGGTTCTCTAGCCGAATAGCAACGGCTTCCCGAATGCTACAGTACTACCGATGTTGTACCGCTAGCCGAATGGCCTCCTTACCGAATCATCATGTGCCGGCCCATTCGTCATCCCAGCTTTACCAAATTTTGGTGTTAACATGACCGAGGCGTCCGGGTCGGGCGGTATTCAACCGCGGCCGGGGCGTGTCCATACGATCCTGAACCGATCTCTTTCCTAATCGTGTTTGGGTCGGTTTTTGAGATTAGAATGCCCAAGGGCGGTTTCTAAAAAGGATAAGACCACCCTCCTATATATAATAAAAAAGAGGTTCATGGCGATTTGATCCCATCTACATCCCAATCGACAAACACATCTACTCTTGTCTTGCTTGTAGGTCAACCTCCCCTTTACCCCTGCTGTTCGGCGGCGTTCTCATAAATTTTTGTCGGCGTTTTAAGGCGGCCTTCCTGGTCCTAGGGCATCCCTCACATGCATCCTCCCGGCGGGTCTCCCGGGAGGTGCGTTCGGAGGTTCTTCCGGCGCCACCGAGCTCTACATCGGCCCTAACGATCTCTTGATCGTTCGTGGTCGATCACGCTGTGCTCATTTTCGCTGCTTCAAAGGTTGATTGCAACCTTCGTGGGCGTCAAGGCCCTCCCGGTGTGCTTGGTGGAACCCCTAGTTTCGCGTCAACCTCGGTGCTCACAAGCAGCGAAAGTAGACTTTCACTTTGGCGTGTTCACCATTTGCCTTATCCTATCTCACGCGTAGCGGAGGATGTCCACCAAGTGCAGCCTGCCTCGCTAGCTGCTCGCTTGTGTGTGAATACCGGGCATTCATGAGCATTAAGGACTAGAGCATCTTTATCATATCTAACACATCCCATGTGTTACCATTAAAGTGCTATAGTTGGATGGATATTGGAAGTTGTCTTTAATGTGTTAACTATATTTATTTAGTCAAAATAGTTTGTTGTATCTAACTTGTTGATAGATTTCTAGTTGTATAAATCACTATGAACAAATTAGGAGGACTCTCCAGCGCGTTGCCGCGGGTATGGAAAAAAAATATAAATGAGTTACAATGTCAATCACTAAGAATTAGGAGACGTATTGGGTATTGCCGCAGGAATTGGCAATGATTATCTTAGTTCTAATATTAACTAATAAATAAACCACAAAAGATTTATAGGTTTTTCTTTTTTTATTTAATTTAATATTAGTTCCTAGGGTTGTTCATTGTCTTGGACGCATCAATCAATCAACGGATCATGGTATTTTTCCTCATTGAGAGATGAAATCAACCCGATAACTTGGAAACAGAGTATTTGAATAACCAAGCAACCACCTCACCACGATTTGAACTACACTTTGCCAATCGAAGAACCAACCAATGCAACTTTATTGTGGTGCAGTGGCGACCCCAAGGACACTCCTGCTCTCGCTCGCTGATGAGCGAATGGATCACACCTTGATGCTGAAGCTGAGGAGGAACTTGTTCAGAGCCAGCCTTCAGCCGCCCGCCGCCTTCGGAGTAGCAGTCAGTTCCCTCATGGCCGGCGTCTTTGGCGGCACCCTGGACCCACATCCTTCTACCGAGCAAAGCTGGCACCCATTGAAGGTGATCTCGTCGTCTTCTTTGAGCGATGCAAGGGCATGGCAACAAATGAGATGGGAATCGAATCGTGCGCCAGAGAGCCGAGAAGCAAGCAAAGCATATCAAATTCGTGAAAGAGACGGGTGAGATGCCATGCATTACCGCCCGGGATCCGCTGTAAGGCGGTAGGGAGAGGATGAAGCCGACGGGGTCGGTGCGAACAGCGCATCGCGGCCCTCACGCCGTAGCAGCGTAGCGCGACGCAAATGAGCGCGGCGACCGTGACACCCTCGAGCACGATGAAGCGTAGCGGGCGGGCGCTCCCGAGGATCTACGGCGGCCGTCACCTGGATGCCCACGAGGTCGCTGAGCCCCCGCGGCGGGAGCCTTGCTGCAGGCCTCCGACCTCCAGAGCTTCGTCAGTAGCGTGGACGGCACCGCGACGGCCATCAGCAGCGACGGCGTGGATCAGTCAAAATTGCTTCTAGGGGATGCGTTAGAGCACCAGGATCATCGATATATTATTAGCACACACACTGAAGCACTTCCATGTCGATGCGTTAGAGCACCAGGATCATGGATATATCACACACACACACACACATATATATATATATATATATATATATATCATGATGGGGGGAGATTGTAGTGCACGCTGATCCTTCGAATGCCCCTATTATTAGCACACCCTGAAGCATGCATGCTGATAGACCCTTGAATGTTTCCTTGGTGGAGTTCAGAGCAAACGATAATTAGTGGCTGCATGTATGCATGGAACCGGACATGACTGGGAGACGCTTTGCCTCTACACGTCTGAACATGCATGCTAAGTTTAGTGAGTTGCGGGACCCGCTGATGACGTGGCTTCACCACAGCTGAGAGAACTACTAAGTGGGGGTTTTAATATAGAAGGTTTAGATAGGTTGATGAAGTGGTGGCCCGTGCAGCAGAAAATAGACTTTTACTTTGACCGTTCACCATTTGACCTTATCCTGTCTCACAGTAGCCGAGGATGTCCACCAAGTGCAGCCAGGCTCGCTCGCTCGCTTGCGTGTATACCAGACAATCATCAACATTAACGACTAAAGGTTTTTAATTTCATTTTATCATATCAAACCCATCCCATGTGTTACCGTTAAAATGTTGTAGTTGGATGGATAATATTGGAAGTTGTCTTTTAATGTGTTAACCATATTTATTTAGTCAAAATAGTTTGTTGTATCTAACTTGTTGATAGATTTCTAGTTGTATAAATATCATCACTATGAACAAATAGGTTGATGAAGTGGTGAATTGTCATCCGCTACCTGAATACATCTTCCACATTCAATAGTTACATATCGGAACTAGTGAATTACCAATGGGTAGTTAGGCATTAATTAATAATTATTTCTTTGTTTGCATGCTTTAACAAACTAAACATGTTAGCATACATACATATATCTAATGCTAAACAAGCTATTTAGTATACAATCATAAATATAACCTTCCAGCAACCAGAACCATAACATATCAACACTTTTGTGTTATGCACCTGTCATGGACCCACAACCAAGAAAAAATGACACTGCCTTGTCGTGTTCACCATTTGGCCTTATCCTGTCACACAGGAGCAGAGCCTGCAGAGGATGTCCACCATACTAAGTGCAGCCTGCCCCGTTCGCTCGCTTGCGTTTTAACATATCATGAACATGTTCTTCCCCTTTTTCGTGGTTGAAATAAATTGATGGTTAGCAGGATTTTGAGTACGAGTATGGTGCTGATTTCACAGATATAACTACAAGTTATTTTATTTATATTTCATAAAAGTTTTATTTGTATGTCGTAAATGGGACAATTGCATTAATGGTCTTGTTTTGAACTGTAATTGCATCAATGCCCTTTTTGTATATTTCAGTTTCATAATCAGGGACCATTACATTTGTCCCTAATTTTTTTAACTTTGCATATTTATCCTTGTTTTTGAAATCCAAATTTATTTTCTGCCCTAGTTCTCGACTCCGTGACCTGGCTGATGGTAAATTCTGAGCCAAGACAAAAAAATGTTTAGAAAAAGAAGAAAGGAGAAAAGACTGAACTATGTGCATCCCTTATCCAAAACATATAGGGAGTGTTTGGTTTCAGCTAGCAAGGCTGAGTTAGGGCCAAATTTCGTTGTTTGGTTGCTTGTTCGAGCCCTCAAACTTTGGCAAGCCCCGGCCATCCGCACTTTGTAGCCGAGGCTAGACTCGAACGACCAGCTCTCGGTCACCTCTCGGTCCACGGCGCCACGTCACTCGCTCACCCCGGCCTGGCTTGGCTTGGGCCGGCTCGCGTGGAACAAAGTTCTGTCACCTCTCGCCACTGGCGCCGCGTCACTCGCTCACCCTCGCTGCCGGCGTAGTCCTTCTTGTGGCTCTCCTCCACCCACGCACATGGTCCCCGCCCCGACCCACGGACGGCGCGGCGTCCCTCGCCGTCCCCTCTGGGCGAGGGTCGAGTCGCGCTAGCCCCTTTCCCGTCGCCCGGCGCTACGGCGGGGAGGCGGTGTCGGCGTCCACGCCAAGGCGCGCGCATACCATGCTCAAAGCAAGTCTAAGGTGGAAACAACGCTGAGAGAAGGAGAGACACCAGCCTTGGCTGATTAAGATCCGAGCGGAGGCACCGCCAGCGGCGAGGGGGTGGTGGTCATGTTATCCGCCGCCCTCGCCGCAGGCCGGGCGTCTCGGGCAGGTGGATGCGCGGATCTACCGCTCTATGAAGCGGCTCACTTCCCGGAGGGCGTGGCAGCCCACGCGACAAGACGCCGGCCTGGCCGTCGCCGCCCGATCCCAGTCAGTGCGTTCGCCATGGTTCGTGGCACCAGCAATCGGGGATCGGAGTGGGTGGTGGCGAGTCGCGACACTCAACTTCCCCCGAAGCTCTTTCGTCCACCGCACAGCAACATGGAGTCCGGCTTGTTGTGCTCGAAATGTCGCTCCCGATGCTTTGGTTGACATGCTGCTCGTCAGGCGGCGTCAAGTGGCCATTGTCATGCGTGCCTTGCTAGCCCTCTTGCTCGTCGGCGTGCCTTGCTAGTCCTCCGCGCCGTCAGCCATGGAAGAGAGGTGGTGCCGAGCTCACGGCATGCCCTACCATGGTTCGTGTGTCATGCCACATCTGTCATTCACCCGTGCACCACATGTTCAATAAATTGCCTCAATGGTGGTAAACTTACCTACACAAAGAGCGTGTAAGCGTACCCAAGCCAAACCAAACAACCAAACACACACTAGGGCTAGCCGGACAGGGGACGAAGCTAGAAAAAAATTTAGGGACGGGCTGAAAAAAAGCTAGCATTTTTGTCCCTTTATATCTACACTCAAATTTTAGGACGGGCTCTAGGGGCTTCATGTGCTTGGCGGTTATAGGCGGGGCTCGAGCCCGCGTGCCCACGTGCTGCCTTCGGCCCATGAGCCGGACTAACCTAGTACAGCCAAACACACCCATACCCCTCCTCTACTGCCAATCTCCCATGCATGACCGTGATGGCTGGGCGGGTGCTTTGGCCAACGAATCTAAGAAAAGATCCCCTAACCACCTCTTCATATTGGAGAATTGTAAGTGACCAAATTGGTGTCAATTTTCTTTTTGCCACCAAACATGACAAATGAGCTTTTAACTTGAATTTCTATAGTTTATGACCTTCTAAACTCCCCAATGCGATCGAGCAACCAGTATCGCCGCCGATGCATCATAGAACTCGCCACACAAGAGCAAGACATCTGCAACACCGTGAGACGTAGGTTGGCAGTGAGAGCTACTACCGCCACGGGCCTCCCGAGGCATCGGTGTACCATGACACGCGCATGGGGAAAATCGAAGATGTGCAAGGCCACCGAAGGACCGAATCCCCACGCCCAGCACAAGCTCCGACCACCGCCATCCTAGATGTCGCCGACGTGTGCCTCTTGGTTAGGGCGAGCCGGATCTAGCGGCCGGGATTTTGGATTTGCCGTCAACGTACCAAGAGGAGTTGTCGCGCTGAGCGCCCCATGGCTGGTCGAAGCTCCGGAGGCACGGGGGGCGGGATCCGACCAGAAGACACGGATCCGTGCACCTTGGACCGAGAACCCACGGTAGCCCCTCTCCATCCATATCGATCCTTCGTTCTCCGTAAGAGAGAGAGATATAGATAGATAGAGATAGAATTAGAGATCGATATGGAGAGAGAGAGAGAGAGAGAGAAGAGAGAGAGTGAAGAGGAGATGGCGAGCCGCCCGCATCTTTGCCTTTGGTGGATTTGCGGCATCTAGCTCTAGTGGCGATCAGGCGGAAGCTTGGTGCTAGCCGACGCCGTCGCCGCCATCCGAGCCGTCTCATATAGAGGCGACGGGGGCCGAGACGGTTTAGTGATGTGATTTGAACTAATCACTATGAAATATCAACACCATTCCCAACAAAAACAATATAGATATTCCATAATAGGAGGAAATCTAACAATATATAGAAAATCAAGTAAGGAAAGGTGAAAGGAGCATAGTTTCTACATTTTAATTTTAGTTTGGGTTTGTACCTCTTAGATTTCTTGCTTCACAACTATGTCACCAATATGGATCTCGACCACCTTCGTGCCCCTACACCCAGATCTACCCCATGTGTGCTGTCACAACCGAGCTCACGCCACCACCACCAAGCCCATGCCACGGTGGAGACCGCCTAGGCTCGACCCCTCTGCCTTCACGAGCCGTCTTTGGGGCCTAGCGTGAGCGCCTCCCCGCCACCGGGGCCGGAGAGGGAGGGAGGGAGGGGAGAGAGAGAGAGAGAGAGAGAGAGAGAGAGGCACCCCGCGATGATGGTGTGCGGTGGGTGAGGGAGAACCGAGAGAGGAGAGTTGAGGTGTGGTGGCGGCGAAGAGAGGGAGGTGCGAGGGAGGGATGGAGTGCCCATTCGAACCCTAAGTTCATCTTATATAGATCACGCTAGATTGGACTGGGTTGTGGGCTTTGGGCCTGTTTCAATAGGCGAGCCTATTTTTTCGGCGATTATTTTCTAGCGGTCTCCTTAAATGAATTTTACGAGGTGGTTGGATGTGACTGCCTCCATAAATGAGAATGACCGTCTCCGTGAAACGTCTAGAATTTTCGAAACGGTCGGATTTTGTTTGTGATCGTCTCCGTTAATGTTTTGGCACCGCCTCATAAAATCTTTTCTGTGGTAGTGTAAATATAATAAGTAGAGACCACAGACATGCTTGATGTTATTTGGATTCCTAAGGGATTTTGATAATATAGATAAAAAAAGAAACATAGACAGTTTTTATGAGAATAATATAGGATTGTGAGATTCTTTTTTTTATACCAGATTCTCAAAATCCAGAGGATGCAAACGGGGCCTTATTTGTGAGGCTGCCTAGAGCACGGGCCCTCTCCCGGAGAAGAAACTTTGCGTCTTCCCCGTGGAAGTCTTGGGCAGATCCCCAAATACGACCGTCTTTGGAGCCATGTAAGGTGGAAGCCTTTGTCGGCAAAAAGCTTTTAATCTCTGCTTCGGTTGCGTTGGCGGCGTTGGACTTTAGCTTGACGAACGCGCAGGGCGTCTCACCCCAGTTGTCGTCTAGCCTCGCCACGACTGCCACCTCCAGCACCGCCGGGTGGCCGGAGATGACGGATTCCACCTCGATGGAACTGATGTTTTCGCCGCCGCATACTATGATGTCTTTGGCCCTGTCCTGATCTGAATGTACCCGTCCGGATGCCGGACGGCCAGGTCCCCGGTGTGCAGCCACCCTCCGTCCATGGCCTCCTTGGTCGCTTTGAGGTCCCTGTAGTAGCCACTCATCACCGTGTTCCCCCGGAACATGACCTCGCCCATTGCCAGGCCGTCGGACGGCACGCTCTCCATGGTCTCCGGATCCTTGACGTCCACGTCCTGCATCGCGGCGTGGTGGAACCCCTGGCGCGCCTTGAGCCACGCGCGCTCTTCCGGTGGTAGAGCGTCCCATTCCGGCAGCCACGTGCAGACGGTCGACGGGCCATACGTCTCCGTGAGGCCGTAGATTTGGTAGACGACGAAGCCGAGCCCCTCCATTGCCAACAAGACGTCTGGCGGCGGCGGCGCGCCACCAGTCATGACGCGCAGCGGCGCCGGCAGTGGCCGTCGGTCCGCCGCTGGCGCGTTCACGACCATGTTGAACACCGTGGGCGCGCCGGCCATGTGCGTCACCTTGTGCCGCGCGATGGCGTCGAAGATGGTCTTGGCCGTGAACCTCCGGAGGCAGATGTTGGTGCCGCCCTGCAAGGCGACCCCCACGTCATGTTCCAGCCGTTGCAGTGGAACATGGGCACGGTCCACAGGTAGGTCGGCATGGTGGTGATGTCGTACGCGAGGACGGCGGCGAGGGTGTTGAGGTACGCGCCGCGGTGGCTGAAGACCACGCCCTTGGGCCGCGCCGTCGTGCCGGACGTGTAGTTGAGCGCGATCGGGTCCAGCTCGTTCGCCGGCCACCGGACGTCGAACTGTGAAGGTGCATCCCTGATAAGATCCTCGTAACTCATTATGCAGCCGGCGGTGGCCGCGATCTGGCCATCATCGTCGTCGTCTGAAATTGCTACAAGAACCGGCAGCGGCGTGGTCGACGGAGCGAGCTGCTTCAGCGCGGCCCTTGCGACGTCAAGGAGGGAGAGACTCGACGAAGAGCACCTTGGCACCGGAGTGCTTCAGTAAAACGGACACCATGGCTGCATCATACCGCGTATTCAACGTGCAGAGGACCGCGCCGGCCATGGGCACGGCAAAGTGCAGCTCGTACATCGCCGGCACGTTTGTACTGAGGACAGCTACCTGCGTATTAATGAACGATGTGATAAGCTGCATATATCTGTTCCATCAACACTAATTCCAAAAATATATATCACTGTCGGCACTATTAGTGCCGAATGAACTGCTATGATTGCTGCCTTATACGGAGTATCTGTCTTCTACTACATTTGGTTTCCACACTATCCAAAAATATATATCACTGTCGACGCCATTACTGCAGATTGTTTTAGAACAGGCAGTTGGTCGTTAATTTACATAACAAACTTTCATGGTTATTATATTACTCCCTTTGTTTTTAAGTGTTACATTTGATTTGTCCTAAGTCAAACATTATAGTCTTTGACCAACCATTTTTTTTAAAAAATCGTTTTTAAATGTATATGATTTAGATATTATGATAGTATTAAAAATAAATCTTATGACATGAAACTATATTATACGGAATATCTGTTTTCTACGATTGGTTTCCACACTATCCAAAAATATATATCACTGTCCACGCTATTAGTGCTGATTGTTTTAGAACCGGCAGTTAGTCTTTAATTTACGTAGCAAACTTTCATGGTTATTTTATTAATTATTACGCCCTTTGTTTTTAAGTGTTATATTTGATTTGTCCTAAGTCAAACATTGTAATCTTTGACCAACCATTTTTTTTTAAAAAGTTTAGTTAGATATTATGATAGTATTTCTCATATCTAAAAATATAAATCTTATGACATGAAACTATATGATTTTTCAAAAAAATTAATGGCCAAAGATATAAAAGTTTAACTAATTAGAACAAACTAAATGTGACAATTAAAAGACAAAGAAAGTATATATATACAATACTACTTTATATGATAGAGCCTGGTATTTAATTAGAAAGCAGAATTTATATGATAACTATTATTATTAATAAGCAAAAGTGTTCGTATGCGTTACAGCGGAAGAAAAGATAAAAGACTCTACGTACGGTGGACATACCGCCCCCAATTTTCATTGTAGGAATTGCACCCTTAAGCGCTGATGCTCCATAATGGTCAAGGTGTCATGCCTGCACGCTTGAGTCTCATGATCTTCAAGAACCTCTCAGTTGCGTGTGTGTCTTTAGGTGTAAGTTTAGTTTTAGCTTGCGCTTAGGGTGTGTGTGGTAAGTGGTGTATGTTTGTGCTTAAGTTCATATATTACAATTTGTATACTTGAAGTATTGGGCCATTACAAAAATATTTTTTTATTTTTGTTGAAATTTCTGAAAAAATATCTCCTCAAGTGCATCCCGTTCGGATTGATGGTCAACACCACCAATGTGTGCCCATATTGTCTCAACTGTTATGCTTTTATTAATGGTAGTAATTAAGAGAATATGACTTGTTAACAACGAGACTTGTGATATGACTTAATCAATTACAACTCTCTCAGCTGCATTGATATAGAGATAGGGATAGGAATAGCGAATACGGATAGGTGTTCATGTGAATGTGTTAATTACTACTCCCTCTATCCTAAAATCATGCAATTCTCGCTTCCCGGAAAGTAAGCGATTCTAATTTTATCCAAATTTATATAAAATATTACTGACACTAATAATACAAAATAAGTATTAATAGATCAACGATAAAATGTAGAGTTCCCTGGCCAATTGCCTCTACTTTTGCAATTATTCAGCCACCTTTATAAATTGGATTTTTAAGGGTGGTCGGAAACAGGAGCTGTTTATAGAAATTAATTGGTAGATGTGACTATACACCCTCTGTATCACAGTTTGATGATGTTTTGGACAAGTTTTGAGTCAAACATTGAGAATAGAAATCATGAATAATAATTTTTGTCATTGAGTTTGGAATTGTGAAAATCATATCAATAGATTTGTTTTGAAAATTAATTTCATAAAAAAGTTGTGCATTTTAATATTTTTTTATAGAAAAGAGAAGTCAAAGTTGTCTTTTAAAGAGCGTGTCACTGTCCTAAACATCATCTAATTGTGATATAGAGTATTCCATAGCGTCTTTCTAAATCTTTGTCTAGGAATCAGAAATCTAGATCAGTACAACAGCAGCAAAAAAAAAAAAATCCAAGCCCAGGAGACCCCAGCCCACACACGAGCTTTGCGGGTACAGTCAAACCCGTGGGCTTAGGCTCACGTGTTACTTCTCTAATAACCACTTCACAATACCCCAAATTATCTCATATCCTATGTCCATATGATATATTATTTCTTCTTGTATAATGTCCGTCTAATTTTGAAATGGTTATTTGGGATTCTAATTTCTAAACGAAATCAAATGAGAAAGTTATCAACTAAAAGACGTATAAATCTTCGAGGTTTACAACTTCGGTTTCGATCATTTGTCCATCAAATGTTGTTTGAAAAAAAAATCAAAAGTGAGAAATTCAAATGTAATTTTCCTTAGATAATTTCAAAATGAAAAGTTATGAACATAAAGTCATATAACTTTTCGGGATTGAAAACTTTAGCTTTGGTCATTTAGGTCATTTGAAAATTATCAAGTTTACGGAGTACCTTTTTTTAGAGACGACTCTTTATCAAGCCGCCTATAGAAATTCATTTGCAGAGGCTGCTGCATCTAGGATCCACCACTAAAAATAGGGACATGTTTTGAGGCGGCTAAAAATAGCAGTCATCTCTACAAATATATCTCTAGATGTGGCTCGGTTTTAGAGCAACTCCAACAGACCTCTCTAAATTGTTCTTGGAATCCATTTTGGAACTTTATAGGCAAAAAAAAAAAAATGCCTCCAACAGGCTCACTATCTCAGTTTCTAATTTGGCTTGTCTTCTATTCCTGGTTTTCCGCTAGGCAAAAAAAAGCGAAACGCTTCGCCTTCCCATCATTCCTCCTATTTTTAGATCGCAATCTTCCTCTCTCCCAAACGCTTTCGTGACCACAGACACATGCAATCCTACTGTTGGAGTACCCTATAGCTTTTTTATAGGATATTTATTTTAGAGAATTGCTAAATCTTGGTTTTTAGAATATATTTTTAGATACTGTTCGAGACAAAGGTAGCTATAATTCAGCTGTTTTTGTCCAAAAACTTCCGGTAACTAAAAACATCTTCTATAGTAGTGTTTGTTTGTAGAGATAGTATTCCCTCCATTCCAAACATAAGGCGTCTTGACTTTTCTAGATACTATGTCTTTATTATGTATTTTAGACATAATTTATATCTAAGCGCATAGTGAAAACTATGAATTTAGAAAAAAAAAAAATGTAAACATCTTATAATTAGGAATTAAGGGAGTAGTCCATCTATGTTGGTAAAAGACATCGTTTTTGAACAAGGCATGAGTCAAATGTTAGGAATAAAAATCAATGTTAAAACTACATGAATAAATTTTTTGAGTTTTGGGGTGAAAACTATATGAATACATTTGTTTTGAGAAATGCTTTAAAAACATACATATATCAATTTTCAATAAATATATTTTATAAATAAACACCAATATTATGCTTTGTATGTAGACCGTGTTGTTGTCAAAACGACTTCTAGATTATATTATATTGGAGAAAGAACCCTTGTAGATTACCGACCTCGAGGAGCCCCTTGTATTATGTCGTAAGGGAAGAAAGAAAAAAAGCATGAATCAAATGTGGCATGGAAGAGGCTGAAACTGTATTATATTGAAGGAGAAACAGCACGCTAATTAAGGCATGCAACGCGACCAATCAAGAGCGCACGTCTGTGTCTCAATGACAACTCACCACATCACCGCGCGATATGCCGAAGCCGGTGGCCAGCGCGGCCGCCACGCTGACACAGCGCTGCCGCACCTCCCTCCACGTGTGCCGATGCCTCTCGCCGTACACCACCGCGGTGCGGTCGCCGTACACCGCCGCCGCGCGCTCAATGAAACTTAGTGGCGACAGCGGCACGTAGTTTGCCGGGCAACGCACCGTGCCGGCGGCGTCGTCCTCCGCCGGCACGGCCTCCGACCCCATCGCGTGGCGGCGGAGAGAACTTATGAGTATGTGTAATCGCGCGAGCGACGGCGGCATGGCTACCGTAACGCGAGAGCAATGTTGACTGGTACGGATAGCGGAGCTGACGCTGCAGATTTGCTGCGTTGCTGCTGTTGGTGTGGTAAAATGATCTACTATGGAGCAGAACCGCACTCATGCCCGACATCCCCTGCAATGCTGCTGATGATGCCATAGCAAGAGCACAAATGCTGCCCGCACAACCGTTTATTGCTGTAAACGGAAATGCTGAACTAGGTTTTATAGTCAGAGTAGCGTGGTGGTGGTGAAGCACAATGATTATTAGTTACACAACTGCCAACTCCTATCCACTCCCACTGTGCCACCATAATTAGCTACGACAAAGAAGCTTGGAAGCTAGGATCGGAGCGAATCAATCGGGGGCAGGGGGGGCGAAGCTAATGACAGCTTCATCATTAATTAATATAGCGTAATTTTTAACATCGAAATTCAACTTTAGTAATGACAATGAAATTTTGGTCAAAACATAAACAAACCGGTAGTGGCAAAGGCAGTAACACACGCTCACCATTTATAACAAAAGTGAAGCATCACTTTAGCAGGTAGGAGTATTTATGTAGTCAAAGTAGCGTGGAGGTGAAATCGCAATCGCCGCTTTGCAACAGCCAACTCCTATCCACGACCAACATGACTAGCTACGACAAAAGCTTGGTAAGCGGTTGACTTGGTCAGCTGAGCTGGACGTGAGATGGATAAAAATAAGCAAGCAAGCTCTCATATGCAAACATAGAAAGCAGCGAGAGGGCAGAGAGCCAGAGACTCATTGTTTGGGGAATTGTTTGGGGAAGGGTGCGTGGTTAGCTATAGTACAAGCGCTAGCGAGTTCATTTTTCACTCTCCTCTCTCTCTTCCACGTTAGATTTTTTGCCTAGTCAGTGCACAAATAGTTAGCCTAAATTGTCGGTGTTCTGGGAACCGGAGGGTCCCAAGAGACCGACTAGTGAAAGTGCCGCGTGCCCCTGCTTCGGGTGGCTGTGCGAAAAGGACACAAGGAAAAGTAAAAAGGGAGTGACACAGGGGGTTTATCCCTGGTTCAGGCACGGGTTATCCTGATCCAAGCTGTGAGAGGAGTGATGGTTCATTCGTTTGCATGTTATTAGACATAGGGCAACAGCATGCACATGTATGTGCACCTGCACATGACGAATTAAAAGGAAAACAAAAACAGCAGGCAGCTAAGACCAGTTATCAGGCATCAAGCGCTGATCTGGTCAGAACCATGGATTCTGAGAAACGTTCAGAGAAGAAGAGATTTTGGGAAATCATTAGTATGTGCTTACTCCAGGTCCAGCCCATGCCTATGAGAAACGTCGACATCAGTCAGGACCAAGAACTTAGTTGTTTAGTACAGTATTAATAGTTTTTCACTACGGTAGTATGAGCTGAAATAAATAAAGCGAATCTTGAGTGATTGGAAAAGTCAATTTCAGAATTTTCAGTGGATGGGATAATGCTGCAACCTGCAATACATGTCTGTTCATACCTCAGTGTGAGGAGACACAAAGCCTAGAAAGTAGAATGCAAAAGGTATCACTGGGGATTACTCAACCTTCTTTGAGAAAAGAAATGGAAACCAACAGCTGTTGGATACCTACTAAGTTGACGAAAAGAACGAAGAATGGTTGGAATTCTAAAAGACAGCAACTAACCAAGTTAAATAACAAACAAACAAATCATCCAAGCCACCTGGAGGCTGACACCCGTACAAGATTTTTTTTTTTATGCAATGTACATACGAACAGTTTGGCTCAAGTGCACATGACATATGCAGGCCAGTAACTGCATCTACATACCCTGACCAAGTGACCAAAGCTCATATGTGCACTTTTGCAGCATAGTCTACAAAGTCAACAAAAAAGGTAAATCAATATATATGAGGATTTTATCTGTTCAAATGATACGGCAAATTTGAAAAAAAAAATACAAACCCAAAATAATAACTCAATTATGTGATTCGTTCAAAAGATCCTGTATTTTGAATGCTAAACTTCCTAAGGTTGGTTGCTATGCTGTCCAAATAGAATCCAATAGTTCCACCAAAGCATTTCTAAATATAGCAGTATTTTACTATTGTAACTCCATAAAATATATTCCAAATTTCAACTAACTGCTACATCCAAGATACAAATTTTAAGTACTCATTGTAATGCCAAATGGAACTTCATAACTGCAAAGAAATTAAATAGGTGGAAAGAGCTATACAATCTATCCTCACTGCCTCTCAAGTGCAAACGAAGTTTTTTTCTTGGACATTTCTGTTACATCCGATATCAAAATGTTTTTAGTCTAATGCCTGCAGTTTTGAACTGTGATCTTGATTTGCTCCAAGAAAGATAAGGGTGCACATACTTTATTGAGTAAAAGAAACAGTTAAGAGAACCATACAAAAGTATCATCGCCGCCGCCTCCACCTCTGCTTTCTCTGAGCAGTTGGTGGTAGCTTCTCCGAAGGTCCACAAGGAAGTATAATTCCTGTCTCTTGCTCTATGCGTTGCTTCAGCTCTCTTAGAATTCGGATTTGGCCCAATTTTTTTCTGGAGATAACTTTTCCCAGTAAATCCCTGCATACAAAATTCTCCAATATTTGGTCACATAAGACTAATTCACAGACAAAAAAAGTGACATGAACTGGCCAAACCTTGTGGCTTTGGGATTGTAGTCTTCGTGAAGATGACCTGAGTAGGGGTGCAGATAATGTCAACTGGCACATCATGAACTAGCAGCTTTTCCACTGGAATGTCATCCACTAACTGCTTGTCATGCACTGTAAGCATAGAAATAGTTGCATTTATATTAGTGACGAGCCACAAACTAAATATGCAAAAAGCAATTCCAAATCCATATAAGAACAGAAAAAAGCACCAACAGCTTTCCAATTCAAAAAAGAGATGTGGTAGCAGCTAGGGTGGCAGTGGCCAGTGCCCGGAGGAACCGGTAGGGCAGCGAGGTAGGGCACTTGCCCTACCTTGACTCCGCTGCGGATCCTTATCCCTAAGCGCTTCCCGCTGCTAATCCGTAGCCATGGTGCAGTTTAGATGTCCGAATGGATGATGCTGAACCTGAATACGAACGCAGCCGCAGGTAGAAGATGAGCAGTTGAGACAAAACGTTACTTGGGCTGTGGGCTGGGCTTTCATTAGTTTAGGACGTTATTGGCCTGCTGTGGTGCAGCCGGCCCCATCTTTACAGTCTTGTAGTTCGACGATTTGTGATGTCAGATGTCACCATTTCGTCTTCTCCATCATCAATGTGTGAGGGCAACAGCATCGGGTGATGCGGTGAGGTCGTGGTGGCACCGGTCATCAGGGAGGTGTCAAGCGTTAATGGCGACAGGCCAATAGTTCAGCACTTCCTGGTTCATGCACTTTCTGCTCCTTCCAGCTCCTGCAGCAAGGTTTTGCAACCGGACCAACAGTCTTAGATTGGAACGGTTCCTGCACTTCCTGTATCACAGCACAAGGTAAAGCCTAAAACCTGAAACTCTTCTTTCAGTCGTTTACTTGTGTCTTCAAATAATCAATTTGCTGTTTATCAATTAATTTGGTTGCGAAGTGCTCATTAACTTTGGTGCTGAATTTTTATATATTTTGTGTTTGATGGTTATGACATCTTTTGTATAGACCACTATAATTATTGATCTGGCCCTACCTTTTTTTTTTTTTTGCGTCCTCCGCCACTGGCAGTGGCAGCAAGTGCTGCAAAGCCAACATGAGGCACACTCTAGGGATGCAGCTGGCCGCCCTTCCACCTCAAGTCAAAGATCTTCATTGGATTGATAGTAGGAAATGACACTGACTGCCGCTCTATAGTGCCTCTTGGTGTGCCCACAAGGCAAAAGGCAGGCATTGCAGAAGAAGCCACCACTGCAGCGGCTGCCATTGCCTGTGGGCTGGCTCAGGCCATGGCAACCTGGGCCACAGCACATGCATGCATAGATTAAATTCACTTATTTCAAGCTTTGCTAGAATCAGAACAGCGAAGTTAACCCTTGTTAGATACAGGCTAAAACAGTTATTACTCGAGGTCAAGAACTGCAAGGTAGGAATAGATTCTGTAGATCAATCATACAGAATCACTGAACAAATCTGACCCATGTCAACAAACAGGCAACCAGCAAAATCAATAAAGAGAACTCACCAGTAGTTACTATCATGGTTGAATCATCTATAGCTCCCATATAGCGAAGCATTCCATATTCCAGCTCTGCAAATCCCTGAAGTCTTGTATTGCGAAGGTTAGCACAACATAATTTTAGTACACATGAAGCTTGGAGCAGTAAAAACGATTCAAAATAGGGATGAGCCGCTGGCTAGCTCCCCCCGAGCGCCCTAACGGCCCCGCGTCCCTCCGCCGCCGCCGGGCGCCCGGCGCCGGCACCGGCGCCCCCAGCCTCCTCCTCCACCCCTCCCACTTCACCCCTCCTCCTCCGCCCCTTCCTCCTTCTCCCCCCCCGCACACCGGCCGCCGCCCGCCCGTCTCCTCGCCCGGCCAGCGTAGCACGGTCGCCCGCCCGGCGCTGGCCGCGGCCTACGCGGCTCAGGGGCGAGCTCCCTCCCGCCGGATCCGGTGGGCGGCCGGCTGCCGGGCGCCGGATCCGTGCCCGGACACGGCCGTTGCGGCCCCTCCGCTCGCCCGTCCGTCGCGCACACCTTTCGATGTGGCGCCGGGGTCGGGAGGTCCCGGCGGGACCTCCTCGCCGCCCCCGCCACCTCCGACCGAGGCGCCCTCGGCTCCGCGGGCCCGCCCCGCTCCACGGCGGAGAGCCCGGGCCGCCCCGCCGGTGTTGCCGACGCCGATGCACGACGATGATGGGGGTCGGGCCGCCCCAAAGAACGGCCGTCGCCTCCCCCGCTCCACCTTGGCGCCCAACTCCGCCTTTGCTGGCCGGCCCGACTTCGCCCTCGTGGCGCCCGTCCGCCCGCTCGCTGCCCCGCTGGAGACGCCCGATGTGGAAGAGGAACCCAGCTCGGTCTTCCCGATCCACCGGCAGCCTGGCACCTCGTTGGTGTGAGTCTTCTTCCGAGGAAGAGGAGGGAGAGGTGCGCTACCTCCATGCCTCGTGGCCGCTGCCTCGCCGCGCCCGGTTCGCCGCTCCACCACGGCTGGCGTACATTGTTGCTCCTCCGTCAAGGTTGCCGGGCTGGAGGCGGAGCGCAGCGTGAGATCTCGCGTGGCCCACCCGGGTCCGCAAGGGTCGGCTAGCGTGGTCGCGCTGGCGCCGCCGCTCGCGGGCTTGGCGAGGGTTCCGCGATGGAACGCCGCCCGCGAGCCGGGCAGCTACGATGTCCCCGCCGCCCAACGATACGCGCGTGCTCCCCGACACCACGTTCCCGTGGCGCGCGCCGCTGACGCCGGCGGGTTCACTTGTTGCGCGAGCCGCGGCGTGGCGCGCCGCCGTCCCCCTCGCTTCACGCCGATGGGCGTGCGTTACCGACCTCGCCGGGCTATGCTTTAATCGGCCCCGGGCGGAGGGCCACATTGCCGCCGGGGCAATTCACCGCCACGCTGTCTCCTTCGCGCTTCAAGACGGGCAAGACCGGGCGAAGGGCGGCGCCGCCGCCCTCGCCGTCCGCTACGGCGCCCTCTCGGCCGCGCGCAGATTGCGGCCTTCGGCGCACGACAATAACCGCGCCTCGTGGCGCCGCGCCCCTATCGCCGTCGGGCGAGATCCCCGTGTCCGCCTCCTTCGTCCGCTACGGTTGGAAGCCTTTGGCCCTCCTCGCGCAGCCACCTGCTGTCCCTCGGTCGGGCAGCTCGGGGCCTCCGGGGTGCTCGCCGCCGCCGCCGGGCCTCACGCCGCCAACGCCGGGCGGCGCGAGGGCGCAGGGTCGCAGGAGCTCAACACCATCGCATCCCCGACTTCGACATCACCTCCAACATGCAGGCGTGGTGCGAGGAGGTGGGGCCTCGCGACCGGGTCGACCGATGCTTGACGAGCTCGCGCCTCCTCGCCGCAAGGTCGGCCGCTCCCGCCACCGTCCCGGCCGGTGGAGCCGCTTATCGCCGCCACGATGATCCGGCTCGCTTCGAGGATGGACAAGGGTCCAAGGAAGCCGGGCGATATCATGGAGGCGTGCTCCCCTCGGTCGGCAACCCCGCGGCCGAGGCCACGGAGGTGGATCCCGCCGCCGCCGCATGGGCGTGGTGGACACAGGCTCACCATCTCCCCGTGGACGTGGTACCGCGGCAAGGCTTGTCCACGGAGGCATCGTCCGTACTCGCGGCCGCCCATCCGCCCGGTGGCCGGGCCGCTACGATCGCCGACGTTGTTCTTTGTTGGGGTCGCCGATAGAAGCCGCCACCCAGAGGAAATCGAGTCTCAAATTTGCATCCCCCCTCCAAACCCCGCTACTTCGAGATGGACCGGCCGCGGCGCCGCACGCCCGTCACCATTCACTCATTGAGGAGGAGCGGGCGCATTGCGGCCAAACCGCGAGCGCCCAACGCGACGCGGCAAGCACAGAATGTGCTTCTCAAGAAGCTGGGAGTGCAGGTGCATGAGGACGCCCCTGATGCGGAGCTCGAGAGCAAGTTCATACGGGAGTTTTGTGGGGACATGTCCTTCAGGAAGCAAAACGTGCTTAGTGTCCCCGCTCATGGGGGAGTTCAACCCGCGACCTTGGACTTGATCACGGCCGGGGTTGGGAGATGGGATGGATTGAGTTTTCTCTCGCTTGCTCCCCTCTTGTCGCAAATTAGCTTTATGTAATCACAACCACTTGGTCTTCGAGGTTCCGAGGTTCGGTAGTCATGCGACTACCGTCTCTCGCCTTTGTGTACCAAAACTCTTTTCTCGCTTAATGAAAATGCGCCTAGGCGTTATCAAAAAAAAAAAAAAAAAAAAATCCCTGAAGTTGAAGTTCACAAACAGTTATGGATGAGGAACAGGAAGACTTAATTTTATAAGCATAGGTTTTCAGTTTAATGCAGCGTTGAATCAACAACAAGACCATGAATTTTATTTAATTTATTTTCTGTTCAAGCAAGGTAAAAAAAGAAGGTGAAACTGTGGAAACTTCTTTGGTGCACTCTACTAACTAATGCTATTCAGATTTAGAAAGAAACAATAATATCAACTTGATTTCAACTTTCAATTGCATATACATCGTTTAATAGTTACCTCTCCCTTCCCTAACCGTGCTCCTGAACTTGGATCAACTGCCACTGACCCAATCACAATCAAATCCACCTTCAGTCTTTCATCCAAACCTATTGGCCTCCCATATTTAGCTGCACCAACAGAAGTGCATGCTTCAGGAATGCACCCAACAGGAATCATTTGAGAGTCCATAACTGAGAAAAATCCTGTCCTTAGCCGAGGTTGCGGTGTCAACAGATTTTTATCACCTGGACGACAAAGTAGCACCAAATCAAAATAGAGAAGCAGATAATTCATTTTCAAATGCGCAGGCAAGAAGTTTAACATGATTGCAATGGCTAGTGGTAGTTAAAAAGGACCATCTGATCAAAATCTGGAAAAACTGAAAAGAAAACCTGAAGCACTAATGCACCCAGTATATGCTTTGTTTTGCAGCACGAAATTGATTGGGAGATCAAGGTTTTATTAACTTATGAGGTTAATCAGGAAACAAAATGATATAATGACAAGGTCCATTACAACAAGAAATAGTAGCTATGCAGCAATGAGCAAGAATCAACCACATATATCATGCTCCACTGTGCCTAATTCAGAACACGCTTGATCATACAACCTTACACCAGAAAAGCAAGTACAATAACCTGGCACAGTTTTGAGGGAGTTGTCAGGTGTGGTTCGTCATACTGCAAAAATTGGTCTTAAAAAGCACTAGATCTTCAACCCGACACGGTTAGCTTTCCTCAATGGCGGTGCCATGCAATCAAGATGGTGGACAAACAGCATCAGAGAAGACTTAACTCTTTGGTAAATTTTTCTCTGAGTACAAGCTTGCTGGTGTGAACAGCAGAGGAGGAAGGAGGGAAGGAGCCTTACGGTGTGCAGCCAGGCTATAGGGACATTTGAAACCATTTCTAGGACCTACTGGTGTACACTTCGGTACCCTCTTCAATAAATGGCTTGCAATTCTCCTGCGCGTTTGAGGAGAAGAAATAAACAGGCTATCTTCAAGAAAGGTTGACAATACTGACAGCTACTTGTTTAAGCCAATCTAAGAGCCTGATGCACTACAGTATATGCGCTGACAAAGTTTATGCACATGTTTTACCTCAAAAAAAAGGTTTATGCACATGCTAATGTCTGCCACAAATAATGCATAGACACAATTAGGCGATCATAAGTTGTAGCACTCATAGGTACTGACCTGACAGTGTTAAGAACCGAACTTGCTTCTGAGGCGTGTCAGGATTGACCTTCACACACTGAGAATTCCGAAATATGTCCAGCCTTCCCAACTGGTGACAATTACATTGCAAGTGTTAATGATGAGTGTTAGACTTAATGTCAAGAGCGCCGAACCCTTGACTCGCCGGGCCTCGGCTACGCAGCTCGTAGCCCCTCGGCCGCCTTCTCCGGTGGGGTTATTCCTCCCAACCGCAGGCTTAAGAGAGAGAGGTAGGAGATAACTTGGTTCTTGATTAATTCAATAGTACCGAGTACATGGGAATATAAGGCCAGCGGCCAACACGAATGGAGCAAGCTCCTTAATTCTCTAGCCTGTCAAATTGCTACCTTCCTAAACTTAGCCACTTGCTATCTGTGGCTGACCAGCGCCATGCGCTGCTGCATGCTCGGCGTGCTCTGTGGCCGCGCGTTCTGCTGCCCGCCGGACATCACGCCGCGGCTTGCCTTTGTGTACGACTTGCCGTACATGACATCTCTCCGGCCTCGAAAGCCAGCTCGTCCTCGAGCTGGAAAGCTGGGAAGCTGGCCTTGAAGTCCTCGAAATCCTCCCAGGTCGCAGACGTCACCTGTTCACCTTGCCACTGGACCAGAACTTGTTTAACGCCGCGAACTAGGCGCCCTCCAGGACACGGGCAGGTGCAGACACTGCCGCGCCATTGAGTGTGGCTGGCAGCACAGGTGGTTCGCCGGTGGCGCCCCACGAACTTCTTGAGGACGCCCACATGGAAGACGCCGTGGAATCCCCGCGCCGGCCGGTAGCTGCAGGCGCACGGCAGCGCCGCACGACCTCTTCGACGCGGTAGGGGCCGACGAAGGGGCTTCAGCTTGCCAGCGGTTGAGCGAGGCGTAGATGCCGACGGCCGCTGGCGGAGACGAAGAAAGGCCCGGGCCACCGACGTGGAAGATGACCCGCCGGGTGATGCAGATCGAGGCGCGTTTCTCGGGATTCTTGTGCCCGATGGAGACGGTAGCGACGCCGCCGAGGAAGGCGGCTCGCTCCTCCATCTCCGCGCGCCACCGCTGGCACGCTGGCCACCCGCTCAGAGGGACCGGATGGTCGGTGGGTCGCGTCAGACCACCCGAAATGGCGCCTCACGGAGCGAGGATCGGTAGGCGGTGTTGTAGGTGTACTCCGCCCACGGAAGCCACCGGAGCCACCGGCTGGGGTCGATCGCCGTGAAGCAGCGAAGGTACATAGCGATGACGCTGTTATTGCCTCCGACCGCCGCCGGGGTTTGCGGGTGGAAGGCGGAGGACATGAACAACTTGGTGCCTCGTAGCGCCATCGCCTCCTTCCGTAAGTCCGACGTGAAGACGGGTCGTGGTCCGAGACGATGGATCGCGAACGCCGTGAAGCCGCACCACCCGGGCGAAGAATGCTTGCGCCACCGACGCCGCGGTACGGGTGCGCCCGCCGGATGAAATGGCAAGATTTGCCGAAGCGGTCGACGACGGTGAGGATGACCGCCTTTCCTTGCGCCAAGGCGTAGCTTCGATGAAGTCGATGCCGATGCAAACCGACCATACCCCGACGGATCGGGCAGGGTCGAGAAGACCTACCGTCCGCAGTGGTCGACTTGTACCTTTGGCACGTGCCGCATGCCTTGACGGTCCCCGCACAACACGACGCATGTTGGGAAAAAATGGAAATCGCGCCTCGCCGATGCAGTGGTGCGGTGGACGCCTTCATGGCCATCATCGCGCCGCCACGATCTCCGCAAAGCATGGTGAAGTGGCCGGATGTAGAGGCGCCCTCCATGGCGACCATCCCACCCACGATAGACCACGGTGTCGGCGCGGTGCGGTGGCGCGAATCTCCTCAGATGGCGACGAGGGCCGGATCAAGAGCCCGTGCTTGCCGCAGCGCTCGACGGTCGGCGGGCGCTGAAATTGCCATCGGGCCGCGCCCTCCCGGTGTCCCCCCCGACGGCCGGGCGACGGTGTTCGTGGGCGCCCGAGCGGTACTCAACCTCAAAGTCGGCCCGGAGCTTGCCAACCCAATGGTGTTGAGGGATCGTGGGGCCTGGTCGTCGGGGAGGTACTTGAGACCGAAATGATCGGGCCTTGACGATGAAGTGCCGCCTCTACGTGTACGGCCTCCGGTGTCGGACGGCCCCGACCCAGCCCGATGAGCTCGCCGAGGGCGGCGAAGGGGCGCTGGCGATAGGGGGCGCGACGGCCGCCCAAGAAGGCGACCGGGTGCCCCTCCCGACAAGCACCGCGACCGGCCGCTGGAGGATGCATCGCACTCCACCACGAACGCCTTGCCAAGTCCGCATGGCGAGGATCGAGCGGACGACACGGCCGCCTTGAGCGCCGCAAAGGCAGCCATGGCCGCGTCATCATCCCAGCGGCCATCCTTCTTGAGGAGGGTCGCCAAGGGGCAGCTACCGTGCCGTAGTTGTGGACGGCGGCGGTAGTACCCGGCGAGGCCGAGGAACCCTCGAACGGCCCGGACAGCAGGCGGCGGCGGGCCGTGAATGGCGACCACCTTGGCCGGGTCCATGGCCACCCCGCGTAGATGACGCGGGCCGGTAGGCGATCGATGGCGCGCCAAGGAGCACTTCGAGCGCTTGATGAACAAACCGATGGCGCCGCAGCCGCCGAGGACGGCCCGAGATGACGAAGATGATCGCCCATGTTTTTTGTCAGATTAATATGTCATCAAAAATACCAGATGAAACGCCGGAGGAACGCCGGCACGCCGCTCATCGGGCGCCGAACGCGTGGCGGGCGTTGCAGCCCGAACGCCATCACGAGGAACTCGCATAAGCCGCCGTGGGGTGCGGAACGCGGTCTTGTGCACGCCCTCCGGGCCGCATCCGCACCGGTGGTAGCCCGACCGTAGATCAAGCTTGGTGAAGAATTTGGCGCCGTGGAGCTCGCCGAGAAGCTCCTCCACCACCGGATCGGAACGCCGCCCTGATGGTGAGGGCGCTCAGTGGCTCAGAATCGATGCAGAGCGCCACGACCGGCCGGGCTTCTTGACCAGAGGACCGGGCGATGAGAATGGGGAGTCGCCGCGACGCACGATCCCTCGGGTCAATCATGGCGGTGCACCGCCGCTTCCAGCTCGCCTTTGTGGGCAGCCGGTAGCGACACGGCCGACAACCACCGGGCGCGCTGGCCGGGCTTGAGGAGCATGCGATGATCATGGGCGCGCTTGGGGGCAAGCCCGCTTGAGCCGCGAAGAGCTCCCCGAACGAGTCCAGAGGGCCTCCGTGAGCGCCCCCCGGTAGTAGCGGCGCACCGCCGCCTTTGGCGCTGGGCGTGTCCGCCCAGAGATGGAGCGCCCCGCGCCGGAACGCCACGCGGGCCCCGGGCGAGGTCCCACACGACGGTCCCCGCCGCCCGAGCCAGCGCGTCGAGGACAACGTCAGACCCGCCAATGGCATGACGGAAGAGATCGCTGGTAGGGTTCGCCGACGAGGAGCGCGCCGCGGCGACGCCGGCCGCGGCAGTGATCCGCTTTGCCGCTTGCCACCATGGCCGTGAGGCGGGGCGGCGCTGGATGGGGATGCCCGACCGGTGCGCGCCGTCGCGGAGATGAAATTGTGGGTGCTCCCGAGTCGGCAGCCGCCACCGGGGAGACCGGGCCGAGGGGTGAATGACCGCATGGTGTCCGCCGGCAAGACGACCGGCCACGGCCGTAGGGAGAAACAGGGAGCTTCGGTGTCGCAACACCCGCTTCCGCCGCCCTCGGCCTCGTTTATCTCCACGCCATCCACGAAGAAAATGCGCCCGCAAAAACGGTTAGGCCACGGGAATACTCGCGCGCTTGAAACACAGCCTTGGCGGCGCCGATCCGCCATCTCCTCGAGTCGCGCCCGAGCTCGCCACGGGCCGGTCCGCACACCACCGGCAGCCGGCAGCCGCCAGGGATCGGGCGCCGGAAGAGCCCGCGCGGGCCGCGTGGTGGCGGTGGTAGGAGGCCGCGCGCCCCGGCTTGGCCGGGTGCCGGGTCTTGGCGAGTTCCATCCGCCCTCCACCGGCGCGCCAGCTCATAGCGGCATTGAGGGTGCCGGGTTGAGGATCCGCACAGCGTGGGCGAGTGGCGGCGCAGCCCGCCGGCAGAGTTGGACGCGTTGCTCTTCTTCGATCCGCCGGCACGGGTAGGAGCTCTTGAATCGGGCTGGAGTACTCCTCGACGGTGCCGGGTCGCGGCGACACTCGTGAGCTCAAGAACGGCGCGGATCGGAGGGCCGGCCCGGCGGAGGTTGATCGCCTCCCTTGAATCGGCGCCACGACGGTGCCCTTGTCTTCCCCGGGAGTTGTATGTACCAATGTTGTGCGATGCCCTCGAGGTTGTACGAGGCCATCCACACTTGCTCCTCCGCCAACGCACGCCGTTGTCGAAAAATACGACTCACATTTGTTGATGAAGAGGAGGGGGGTCTGGCTTGCCATCAAACCGCGGAAAGTCCCACTTCCGAACTTCGCGGCGATCGATGTCGCGAGGACGCCAGCCGGGCGCCGTTGGAGGATGATGATTCGACTTCTCCTTCACCGGTGATGTCGGCTTGCATGGTCTTCATCATCGCGACGACTTCGCTAAAGTGGGCTCGGCCATGCCGATGGAGGAGGATGAACCGTGGTGGATGCGGCCGGGATGGTGGTGTGGTGGGTGGATCGGGTGGGGCTTGGAGTGAGGCGAAGATCGCCGACTCGCGTGATACCAAGTCGCCAAGAGCGTCGAACCCTGACTCGCCGGGCCTCGGCTACGCAGCTCGTGAGCCCTCGGCCGTCTTCTCCGGTGGGGTTATTCCTCCCAACCGCAGCTTAAGAGAGAGAGGTAGGAGATAACTTGGTTCTTGATTAATTCAATAGTACCGAGTACATGGGAATATAAGGCCGCCGCCACGAATGGAGCAAGCTCCTTAATTCTCTAGCCCGTCAAATTGCTACCTTCCTAAACTTAGCCACTTGCTATTAGGTGGTCGACCGCCATGCGCGGCCGCATGCTCGGGCGTGCTCGCGGGGTCATTGCTCACGCCGCCGCCGGACATCACGCGCGCCGCGCTTTGTGTACGACTTGCCGTACATGACACTTAATCTTGTTGTTTATCTTTAGGTAAGTTGTTCGCTGATGTGATCGTGGTCGTAAGTGCATAAGTTAGTTTGATTAGAGTGCATGCCGGCAGTCCGTAGGTGCTCACTGGCTTGACGATGTGCGCCAAGTCTAGTGAAGTGCGGATGCATGGTGTGAAGAGTGGATCAACTAGCTAATGTCATGCTGGTGTTTGTGGTGGCCATCGACAGTTAGTGGAGCTTTTCATGCAAGAATAGTGTCTTGCATGTAGGGTGAAGAGCAAGTAAAAGACAAATTGGATTTGACTACATGGAGGAGCATACATGATCATTATAGGTGGATCATGATGTCTCTAGATTCCTAGGTGTTACTTGGTTGTACAAGTAAATTAGGATTTTACTACTAGCTAGTGCTTAGCTAATAGTGAGTTGTCATTGTGTATGACGGTTTGTAAGGTCCTATAAAAGGACATGTACCCCCATAGTCTATGTAACCTTTGTGAGTGAATAAAGTTCATACTGTTAGATCCATTGGTTCCTCTCCTTTCATTGAGTGAGTAAGGGAGAGTTGTGCGTAAGTGTCTGGGCCAACAAGTGGTATCGGAGCCGTGTTCATCGCCGCTAGGCTCCACCGCCGGGCGATGGGAGAAACTCCACCGGGTACCCAGAGCGGTGGAGCGCTGAAGGTTGTTGCTCATGGTGACGACGACAACAAGCCGGGTGGTGGTGCAAAGAAGTGAAGGAGGCGGGGTGACATTACGTTACCCCATGCTATCGGAGAACAACTATGGCGTGTGGGCGTGAAGATGAAGATCTTCATGCGTGCACAAGGTGTGTGGTCGGCCGTGGAGAGCTTAAGGTCCGATTGATGAGAAGATGGACCAAATGGCTCTTGCCACCATTGTGCAAGCCGTGCCGCAGGTCGTGGTGATGGCTATTTCCGAGGAGGAGACGGGCGAAGAAGGCGTGGAAAGCTCTTGCTGAAATGCACGTGGGTGAAGAGCGTGTCAAGAAGGCCCGAGTACAAACCCTCAAAAGGGAGCTTGCTGGTATGTACATGGGTGATTCCGAGAAAATTAATGATTTTGCTTTGAAGGTTACCACTATTGTGAATGAGATTCGCTCTCTCGGCACAAAAGTGGAAGAGATAACAAACTGCCGAGAAGCTCGCGATTCGGTCCCCGACAAGTTCGGACCCCCTCATCAGCACCATCGAGCAATGGGGGGATGTGGCGACGATGTCGGTGACTGAGACAATTGGGCGCTTGAGGGCGTTCGAGGAGTCCTCAAAGGGGCGACGTCGTGACAATGGGGTGGAGCAGCAGTTGTTGGCTGCGTGGGCTGAGCCACGACTGACACGGGCGGAGTGGGAGGCCAAGGTTGCTGAAGAGAAGAGGAGCAAAGATGGCTCCAGTGGGAGCGGCAACAAGATTGGTGAGAAAAAGTACCGCGGCAAGTTTGACAAGTCCAAGATCGACTGTCGCAACTGTGGTGAGTTTGGACACTTCGCCGATGAGTGTCCTGGAGTGAAGAAAGTGGTGGAGGGCGTGACGCAACTTGCTATCGAGGATTCGGATGATGAGCCGATGTTGCTGTGAAGATCATGTGGAGGTGCAAAATAAAGTCAACAAGATTAGGGGGGTGATTGTTAGACTTAATCTTGTTGTTTATCTTTAGGGTAAGTTGTTCAGTGATGTGATCGTGTCGTAAGTGCATAAGTTAGTTTGATTAGAGTGCATGCCGGCAGTCCGTAGGTGCTCACTGGCTTGACGATGTGCGCCAAGTCTAGTGAAGTGCGGATGCATGGTGTGAAGAGTGGATCAACTAGCTAATGTCATGCTGGTGTTTGTGGTGGCCATCGACAAGTTAGTGGAGCTTTTCATGCAAGAATAGTGTCTTGCATGTAAAGTGAAGAGCAAGTAAAAGACAAATTGGATTTGACTACATGGAGGAGCATACATGATCATTATAGGTGGATCATGATGTCTCTAGATTCCTAGGTGTTACTTGGTTGTACAATTAAATTAGGATTTTACTACTAGCTAGTGCTTAGCTAATAGTGAGTTGTCATTGTGTATGACGGTTTGTAAGGTCCTATAAAAGGACATGTACCCCCATAGTCTATGTAACCTTTGTGAGTGAATAAAGTTCATACTGTTAGATCCATTGGTTCCTCTCCTTTCATTGAGTGAGTAAGGGAGAGTTGTGTGTAAGTAAGTGCCTGGGCCAACAATGAGCACATAAACCAATTTACAAAGCCACAGGAATAGAACCAAGAGTTGTATGTACACAAATTATGTAATGATGAATGATCAATAATTGCAGCACATGCGATAGCTTAATCACACAATTATAATCTCTTGCTCCTACAGATGATAACAAAAGCAATTTTTGAGCCCCCATTTGGATCAGAGAAACCAAAACATTTTAAGTGCCTGGTCTAGTTACATCGCATTAAAAACAAAGCAACGCCACGGTCAAATGCAATGCAGGGTTCCACATCACGCTCTAACAGAAACACAGTTTGCAATGACACAATTTCGCACGAGGTTACCTAACAACCTAATCTGCATATATCTGCACTCGGCATAATTTCACACCACAGGAAAGGTGGGCCGCCATTCAGCTCCGTTTCCTCCCGGGGAAATTTGCTAGTACAAGCCTACAGCAAACTAGAGCCGAAGATTGCGCCTCGTGGCTGGCCGGCATAGTTAGGAGGACGCAGAACGGGCGGGCGTGAGGGCGAGCGCGCTAGCTTACCGCGTCTGCGGCGGCGGGGGCGCCGTCGAAGTTGGGGATGCGGTGGTGGACGGGGCGCGGGTCTCGCGCAACGCCCTCGGCCTCGAGCGCGTCCCAGACCCGCTTCCGTATCGCCCACTTCCAGGCCCGCGGGTCGGCTCCGCCGCCGCCGCGGCGGTGGACTCCATCCCGGCCCGCGCCGCGGCGTCCAGGCGGAGCCGCTCGGCCTCGAAGGCGGCCGCGTCGAACGAGGAGGAGCTCCAGGCCGCGGACGCCACGGCAGCCGTGGCGCGGCGTGAGGCGCGCGGTGCGGCACAGCGGTAGCGGCAGCGGCGGCGTGGCGGGGAAGAGGAGCGGCATCGCTTGGCTGATTTGTGGGCACGCACGCTCGCTACTCGCGCGCCAGGTAACGGATTCGGGAGGTTCCGATCATGTCCAAGGCTGACATTTGGGCCCGTAGAAGCTGCCACTGACAATGCCATCATTTTCTAAGACCTCGCCATACAGCTGTCTCCGCCACTAATTAGTCCCACTTATCTATTTTGATAATCAATGTTGTCAAAGTTTAAATTTGAAACTGTCATCATGATGAATGTTGTTTATGTTTCCTCAATCAAAAAAAAAAAAAAGTCCTTTGCTAAAGAATTAATATCATATTGGATGCACTTTGAATGTAAACCTAATGTAATTTTTATGTTCTACTCCGTATAAACTTGTCATTGGTCAAAAGTTTGTAAAATTTAACTTTTCGTATTAACTAGCCTTACTGTTTGGATTTGTGACTGCATTTTAGTACTACGGAGTTGTCGTGAACTCTCAACAACTATTTCTTTTATATTTCTAATTGATGCCTTTTGGGAGAACGTGGACGAAGACGGTGGCGCGCATGGTCTCCATAAGCAATGACTCGTGGCCTATAGATGATGAAATCGTCAAAATGTTTAGGTACACAATGCAAGGACCTCCTGCAAGGTTCTCTTTATTGCGAAAGCAAGGTGCATTTCTCTATAGCTATATATCCCTACGCCCCATTGAGTTTTTGTCACTTTGAACTCCATGTCATTTTATTGGTCATTCGCCTTATTCAAAAAATTTATGTAAATATTATTTATTTTTTATAACTTATTTTATCATTGAACATACTTTAATCTAATTTATTTATTTTATAATTTATTAAAATAATTTGAATAAAATGAATGATCAAACATGGTACTCAAAAAGTCAAAAATGACATACTCTAGGGGACGAAGGGAGTATGTAGGTGTGTGACGTGACAGCGTATCTAAGTAATAAGCATGTTAACATAAGAGACAATTTTGCCCATATGACCGTACACACAACCGCCCTAGTGACATTCGTCATCAAGACTTGACTTGCCTGTCCCATCTTCGCTTCTGGCAGTCAAATTGAACCTAGACATGGATTGATCACAACAGTAGAATTCTTTCTAGATCTCGTTCTTTTCACTTTTTGGGCTGAGTATCTCTAATTTCATTCTTGCCTGGGAAGAGAGGATCGGGACACACACTCCATCCCTACTCTTTCCTCATACTTCACAGGTTTTCGAGGCCATGGGTGAACTGGACTCGCATTCACTTGCTAGGAAAAGGGAGTGGATCACGCTAGAATGAGCCTAAGAATAGATCGCAGGATGGATAATGTAAAGCATTCCAACCGGAGAATTCCAACCCGAGGAAGTAGATCCACCACCTTGAATATGGCACTACTAGACCATGCCCAACGCTCTACACTGGAGTACTATTCCTACTTTCACCTATGCATCTAGTGTCCAAATCATGACAAATATTACCCTCACGAGGTGCTAGGCTCTCATGCAGAGGAATCATTGCTTGCACTGGCAAAATGGTTGCATTGAGAGGCTATTGGCCTCAACTCATTTTGATCTAGATGGAGAACAATTTATACCAAAGCAACATTAGGTGTTGCCTGTGCTGGTGGTGCCCTTAGACTAGTCATAGGCTTCACGGCAGTGTGCAAGCTCTCATAACAAACTCATCTTTCAACATTGATCCTAGAATCCTAAGGTGTGTAATCATCAATGTGAGACATAATAAAGCAAGTAATGACACCTACATTCCCTTTTGCTCGCCCTATCTTTCTCCTATAAGCACAGCTAAGCATCAAGGGGTGAAGAATCATCCATGCTAATATATTTTCTTCGTGCATCGCTACGTGCAATGCACAAATCGATGTTTCGTCCTTCGTCCTTTTCATTTGAGCTTATCAACTATGATATAATGTTTTTTCTGCACACCAAAACAGGACCGTAGTCTTACCAACAATTGGTAGTCTTAGCAGTCGTCATAGTCACATGAGCAGTGTGGCATTTCACGTGCCATCACGTTGTAGGGAATGCAAGAATCGAGATTGAAAAATTTCCATGTGAAATTTGTGCATCCGAACGCGCGGCCAAAAGTTTAGAAATAATAAAAAAAATAAAAAACGGCTAAGATTTGAAAAAAAAGGATTTAGTAAAAAAAAACCATCGCACACGCCTTCACCGCCCGCTGCCCTACCATGCTCCCTGCTCCTCGCCGCCTCTGCCTCCACGCGGCGCTGCTCTGCCCTACCCTGTTCCGTGCCGCCGCTGCCCTGTGCAGCCGGCGTGTTGCCCTGCCCCGTCCGTGATGTGTGGCATCCATGAAGGCCCGGGGGTCCGCGCTTGTCACCGTCTGCGAGGGCCTCTTCTTCTCCAACGGCCTTGACATCGAGGGCAGACACCTACCGCGAGCACCTCAGGGAGTTCATCGACGCGCCGCGACAAGCCGTTGCAACGCGAGGGGATGTCGGCTTCATGCGAGTCTGAGTAGTGAGTAGTGCTCCTCTTGTGCTTTCATTTTGCCTGTAAAATTTTAGACTCGTCATGAGAGAGTCCATTATTAAGCCCTTTTTTTTTTTCCCCCAAATTTCAGACTATCGACAGTTTGTGGTATTTCCCAGCACCAATCATTGATTCACTGACATTTGCCAACTTTGCAGGTACAAATCTATCATTGTCAGGATCAGCACTCTTCCTCTGGAGAGCGTGTGAGTATCACCTGAGCACACTTTGTAACCCAAGAAATTGGTGTGGAGACTGAAGGAGACACTTGATTTAATTTATGGTGCAGTGCTTGTGCAATTGGATATGCTCTGGTGGAGTTGTTTAAAAATTTCCAGCAGAGTTGGTTACCATGAATATCTGAATGAAATATAGAACAAATGAATAATTAAATGACTTGTTTTTCCTGTTTGCATTATATATTTATAATTATATGGGAATTGGAGAGTAGTAGGGATTAGATCCAAAAATGTGCAAATGGACAGAAATGTTAAAGATGATAGAGTTTTCTTTTCAAAACTTCAAAATAATAAGCTTGCAGAAATTGCTGATAGGTATATTTCCTGAAACCCGACAACTTTTGTTAAAGGGAGGTTTACCTTAGAATTAGAAATTGGCATGTTTCAGCAAATGCATGTATCAAGGTGCACTGGATGGGTGTTTCATTTTATTGACTTTAGATATATTTGCTCCTTATAATGGTACATTAAGGGTTTATATATATGTGTCTGTCAACCATCTTCCTTTTTTTATATGCGATAATAAGTGCCAACAAGTGATGAACAATTGATAAGAAGCTTGATGTCTGGTTTATATAAGAGAGGTTTATATAATGTGCCGATTTAATTTCCACAAGCTGATGCCCATGCCATCGTGGAAGTCAGGTATGGCAGATTTTAGTTTTTGGGTATTAACTTTTGCATTGATGATTGATCTAGTATAGTTCTAAAAACAGAGTGAATTGTGTCACCTACATAGCTGCACTCAGCACTTCCTCATCTCTAGCTCTAGGTTTGACTATCAACCAACTTCAAACAGTTCCATATGTTTCTTGATTACCATAGCTTGTAAAATACACATCGAGGAAATAACAAAAAAGAAAAAAGGGATCCTAGGGTTAATCTATTTCTGCTAGGTGTACAAATTACTTTTCCTCCCAAGCGTTGCATGCCTTCGAAGCCTGAACTTTCATACTGCAGTTGGGTTCTACACTTACCCGTAACGTCTGAGATGCATTGTGTCATTAGATTGTGTGAACTTTATTGGATGTAGGAGTATACTGTACCATTAGCAATATTTGTAGCAGTAAGATCTAAGATGTGTGTGTGCCAAGTTTGAGATTAAAGGGCACTTTATTACCCCTTTCCATGGAATACAAGAAGTCGTTAAGTATTAGTGACAGTAACTAAGGTCATTAACTATCAATAATCAATAAGTAGTAAAAATTAAGTTTCATTAAGTTGTTGTGTTGAAGGGAACAAGTCTTGTCTAGTACTCTATATATACTAGTGGTATGGCATCCTGCACAATTCTCCCTTTTGAGAGATGCTGGCAGATAACAAACTTGCTACTCAATCTCTCTCCTCCACCTTACATAGCTTCTGAGATCCCCATGGATTTCAGTTGCTTTCAGCCTTACACGGGGATTTGTAGTTACCTGCCATTTGATTCATACAAGCAGCAAAATGGACGTTATGACCTTCATCCTGTTGATCATCATACATTTGAAGTTATTGGGGACTATACCTCTGCATCCTTCAATGACCTTGGACACCAGTTCTTTGCAGAAAGAGAAATCAAGAAGCCCATATTCAACCATGCTTCATTGATGGGTCATAGAGTTGGATCTCAACTGCTGACTCCCAAAACTGAGGCTTCTCATCTCATCGACAGTGGCCTTGGATCATATAAGGCATATGAGATGAATGGCAGGTTTCTGCCAAAAAGAAGAGCTCTTTTGAAGAAAGCCAATGTTGTGAAAGGGCAGTGGACACGAGAGGAAGATAGGTAAAAGTTAAAATCCATCGATTCTTGATTTTTTCTTACTACTATAAAGAAAAATTAAAATTACTGTTTACTGTAAGTCATGACTAGTTTCCTCTTATCTACCAGTGAGCTCATTTTTGGGTAATTTTACAGGACGCTGGTAAAATTAGTGGAACAATTTGGACTGAGGAAGTGGTCATTCATAGCACAACTGCTACCAGGAAGAGTGGGAAAGCAATGCAGAGAAAGATGGCACAACCACTTGAGGCCAAACATTAAGGTAAACTTCTTCCTTCATCAGTATAATGTTTTTTATTCTGATGAGCGCATCCTTCGGCTCAGTATTGTTTTTTTTACACATAATCAATACTATTCTGTTTCTTAATTTGTAGCAAAATATGTGTCCTGAACAATTATACTGCTCTGTTCTTTTTATAAGGCGCATTAGAATTTGGAGAAGTCTTTAGAAGTGTAGTTTGACCATGTTATAAAAAAAGATGTTTAGGACAGATGTGAATCTAGCGATACAAGTTTATCTACAAATCATGCATATATTTTAGATGATTTTGGTCAAACTTTACAAAGTATGACTTTATTGAATCCTAATATGCTGTATATTTGGAAACAGAGTAGTATTTACCGTATTGTAGTGCTGAACATTTCTTTATTTTGTTTGTTCGGTTCTACGACTATTAATTAACTTAACACATTCAGTATTATTTGGAATGGTCATTGACCAAACATGCATTATGGGCACAGTAAATTCTAGGAGTTACTAGTCAGCCTAATTAATTTTTGTCGGAGTTACCAGTCAGCCTTAGTAATTTTTGGTTGTGTGTTGAATGCGTTGAGTGCCTAGAGATAAACCAGAGAGACAGGAAGACGTGAGAATTTATCTTTTGCAAACATATGGTATTATATATATTGCAGTCATATGTTAACTATATTTTTTGGTCTGTACACACTCAAATCATTATTCACCTTAAAATGCATTATTAGTTTGGAGTGTTGGTTATTATTTCTATTGTCAACTATCTCCATTCCAAATTATATGTCGTTTTGGATTTTCTAGATTCATTTCTTTTTGCTATGTACCAACATAATGTATACTAAGTACATAGAAAAAAAAAATGTATCTAGAAAAGCCAAAATGTCTTATAATTTGGAACGGGAGATCTGTAAAATATGAAGGGAATTGTTTTAGCTGGACATTATGTATAAAACTGAATGATACAGCGCCCCCCACACACACACACCCCCTAAAAAAAATATGGGGTTAGTGAATCGCAGTAATTGTCCTTTATAAAAAAAAAATATGGGGAAACACAAAACAAAGCCTGAAAATAGCCATCCAAGTTTCTATAATTTTAGAGGTATTTTACAATATATATATATATTTATATAACATTAAAATTTCATGACATCATTGATAATAATATCTGCAGTTCTGGACAGTACAATTCATTCATTCATCCATTAACCACGTTTTATTTATGGCATGCAGAAAGACATTTGGAGTGACGAGGAAGACATGGTTCTGATACAGGCACACAAGGAAGTGGGCAACAGATGGGCGGAGATAGCTAAGCGGTTACCCGGCAGGACAGAGAACTCGATAAAGAACCATTGGAACGCAACAAAGCGAAGGCAGTTTGCACGGAGGCGGAGGATGAGCCGCAATAGCTCCACCATGGTTCCCAAATCAGGCACTACTCTTCTGCAGAACTACATCAAAGGCCTTGGTATTATTTGCCAAACCAACAACAAGATCACCGTCACGATCGCGCCACCTCTTCCTGAACCTGAGCCAACACCGTCACCATCTTCACCTGAAACTCCTGGAGCGAAGAAACCAGCTGCAAGGACTGATCAAATAAAGCTGGAGAACATACTGGACGAGTACATTTGCATCGACTTGTCTCAGTCTTGTGATGAGGACCTTCTTGCTCCTCTCTGTGATGGGTTTTCAGTTGAAATGTGTGACAGCCTGTTCGACACGAACGAGGAGGCCTTCCAAATGGGCACTGTGGACGACGACGACGACATGGACATGAACTTCATCTTCAACCATATTGACGACCACGATATCAAGGTCGATCCTGAGATAGACATGGAGTTGATGACGATGATGTGGGATGAGGACGCCCTTGGATTCGCTGAGCCTGTTGCTGGACCTGAACCAGCAGCTCATGTCGAAACTGTGCATGTGAAGGAGGAGGAGATGGACCTGATGATTGAGATGGTAGTGGCAGCCACGCAGAACTGTGGCGAGGCAGAAAATCATCACTAGATAAGTAGCTATATATATTTGGTATTTTATTTACAGATAAGCTCACGACCTAAAGATGTAATGACAGTATAAGATATCCGTATAGAACTTCACGACCTTTTGAATGTGGGGCTCCCTTCCTGATGGGGGATCACGACATTCAGTAAATAAATAAATAAAGCTTCAAGTAAAGTGAAGCATATATACTTTGTTAATTCGCATCGTATCATGTGTCTTGTGTATATTCATACTGTGTATTTTGCAGCTTGGTGGACCGAGTAGGGTGGTTGGCGGTTTGTTATTTGTAAATTGTAACGTGCTTAACATATGTTCATAGAGTGTTTTCCTTTTTTTTTTTTTTTTTTTTGTTGTGGTTAGCTATGCTGTCTTTGTATGTATGTATAACGTTCTTAACATAACGTGCTTAGCATATGTTCAAGAACAAATGTTAGGATCGTCCTCATCAAAAATAAAAAAAAAAGTTGTTCTATTGGTCTCTAGATTAATATGACCAAAACATTTATAATTAATCGCCAACATAAAAGATGCTCAAATAAATTATGTTCAAGCAAAAAAATACAATTTTTTTAATAAAAACCTAGTTAATTACTCATGCTATTTGCACGGGTTACTTTGGTATATAGTTGACTAGAAATTGAAAAGTTGTATCATCATACCTCTGATTGAACAGCATAATATAGATCATTCCTGATTGACTTAATCGTTAATCAGTTGTTGGCCTAATCCTAGTTGGACAACTACTCATTCGTGGCTTATTTTTTTTTAAGATAAGACGAAGCCGATATGATTTTAACATGTCAGTTGTAAGAGTCACCTGAATACAAAATTCTCCGAGAAAAAACTAAAACTCACGTGTTATACAATCAAAATAATAAAAACAAATAAATATTTTAAAAAAATCCTTGTCGCCCTGTCAGTTGTGAGTGTCGTGGTGGATCATCAATTCCAAGCAAATCCGTTCTGCGCCGTCCATGCGACCCCGTTCCGTTTGAACTCTCTGACCGCCGCACCGCTTGACAGCAACAGCAGTTGACCGCATTAAGGGGCCGGCGTGTCAGTCACAGAGGACGGGGTGGCTTCACGTGGCCTCTCGACCCTTTTGTGCCGCCCTGGCCCCACCCATCGTCTGAACGGAACACACGTCAGCATCTTCTTTCGGGCGGCGCTTTTGCGTTGACCGTGGTCAACCTGACTGGTCCCACGGCCACGGCCACGGCGGGTACGACGAGCTGTACAAGCCTGGCCATGCCGGCGACGGCGGCGGGTGGTTTTTCTCCTGGGTCCGCGCTGCTCTGCCTCTGCGGCGGCGAGGAGAGGTAGCCGTAGTCCACGATGGTCTCGCCCTCTGCTCCGACGAATCCGTACGCCGAAGCCGGCGCCAGCCGAGCAGCAGCGGCAGGAGGTGGCGGTGGAGGAGGAGGCAGGAACGTAGCAGGAGGTGGCGGTGGAGTCCCCGACGACGATCTGGGACCGCCGCCGCCGGTCTGCTGTAATAACCTGGCGTAGTCCAAGTAGGTGCCCCTGCTGCCACCGGCGTGGAGCGCCTGCGACTCCAGCAGCGCCTCCGGTCTGGCTAGCGACGGCGGCGGCGTCATCAACGCGCGCGACGAGGCTGGAGCCATAAGCGGCTGGTGCTGACCCGACGACGCCGATGCCGCTACCGGCGGCGGCGGCGTGGACGGGATAGTGGCGGACTCGGGGAAGTTGAGCTTGGCGCGGCTACCACGGAACCTGATCGCGGCGCCGTCGTAGGCCCTGGCGGCGTCCTCGGCTGTGTCGAAGGTGCCGAGCCACACGCGCGCCGCCTTGTGCGGGTCACGGATCTCCGCCGCCCACTTCCCCACGGCCGCTGCCGCACCCCGCGGTACCGCTTCCGCGCCGCCCTGCTGATGCTGCTGCTGCTGCTGTTTGAACTCCCCGTAGGCGCAGCCGACGACGACGGGGACGGCAGCTCGTCATCCGCGGTGGCTGAGGCGGCACGGTGCTGCGAGGAGCCAGCCGTCGCCGTCCCTGGCCAGTACTGCTGGAGCGGCTGCATTGCGTCGTCGTAGCCTGCATGAAAAGAACAGAGCTTGGTTGGTTGGTTACTCTTGTTCATGAGCGTTTAAGAAATTAATTAATTACAGCCTCAGTAAAAATATTTAACACTGGCCATTTTTACTGCTGGTTAGTATACTGTACGATACGACGTACTGTCATTTATTTTTTAAAAAAAAAATGAAAGTATAGCAGCAGAAAAGTTGGTGTTCTATAGTTTGATTATTCCTCTGACTTGCATCTTGATTGCTCTGTTTTTGGGCACACTGCTCTGTTTTCTTGGCTTGATAACAAACTACCAAAGAAGCATAGCTATACAATGTGTATTTGCAATCGCAATGCAGTTACGGTAATCTGTTATGCACATTGTATATAGTTGTTCATCTACGTACAATACTTATAAATGTATAGAAAATACGTACGGGGAAATGCGTACTTAAAGAAGAACAAAAAAATTAATGGAAGCTGCCGACGGCTTAATTACCGTGGAGGACGAAGCGGCCGGAAGGCGCCGCGTCGGCGGCGACCAGGTCCTCGTACGGCCACCACGACGCCTCGTCCATGGAGGCATCATCCTGCGCCTGCGCGGGTCCTTTTGGCAGCCACCGCGGGCGGCGGCGGCGGTGCCGAGCCGGCGACCACCGTGGCGAGCGCGGCCACCATGGCCGACATCTCCCGCGCGTGCCTCCTGCTCTGCCACTGCGCCGCCGCCGATGATGATGATGATGCCGCGGTCTCCATCACGGGCTGCTGCTGCTGCTGCCCGCGGCCACCTCCTCCGTCGTCGTCGTCGTCGGCCAGAGGCCGCTGGTGCTCCTGCTCGCCGGAGTTCGCCACCGCGGCGTGGCACATGAACGTACACACACACGACACGACGTGCTCGGTCGGTCCGGTACGGCTTAGCGCGTTACAGGCGATGGAGACCTTTTCTCTCAGAAATGGCTCGCTTTTGGGCGATCGAGCAACGTGTGTGCGTGCGTATTATATATAGGCGCGCCGCGCGTGTGTCGGTGTGTGCCGTACGTATCCACATGACATGTGAAAACTGCATGCAGGTGCCAAGCTTTATTTATTAGCTTCGGCAGCAAGAGAAGATCGTCAAAAGGAGATGGACAGCACTAATAACAGAGAAGAGAACCATATTTCTATTTTCATTCTGCGGGTTTTACTACGTTCCAAAAAAAAATCACGAATACGCAAAACTATTGTATTATTACAAGAAGAGCTTAAATTAAACATTCCTTAAAAAAAAGCTTAAATTTTATGGAGCGCCTAAGCAGCTCAACCTAAAGCATAAGTTTCGATAATGTAAATGGAAAATAACCAATACCGGCGTAGCGGTGCGACCTAGGAAGCATGCAGTTAGGTTGTTATAAAAGATGAGCCCTTTCAACCTTTCGAGAAGAGTGTGTCCAGTGCTTCGACGTTGGATGCAGTTAGGTTGTTATAAAAGATCTTGCCAATGGTGCTCTGATGCGTCCCGTGCGGATGGCGATGATGGACCCTTGAGGTATCCCATGGTATGATTTTTAGCACCTCGCCTCACTTGGAAGTTGGAAGCAGGTACTCGAGAGAGGCTCTTTGCCGCAAACGTCTGCTCTACCACGACAGCACTGGCTTAGCTTGCTTTGGCCCAAATCGTAAGTCTTTTTATACACCAATTTTACTAGATATCGATCTAAATGATACATACTACCTTCGTGCCTTAAAAAAAAGAGTGTCGCCCTTGGTGTCCGCCCAAAAGTTTTACTCTATTTCTAAAAGATACGTGTAACATTTTTATCTCTAAATAAATTTGATAAAAAAAAATCTAGATTGGGCTCTAACAAGTCCTCGGCTAATTCACTTGCATTTATATTATGATATTCTTTTAATAGTAATTAGGATGAGTTTAAGAAATCAGGACAAACATTAACCGGATAAATTTTAAAAAAAAAAAAATCCATCGTGTCCTGAAATTAATTAATTCTTAGAATCCATGTCGAAAAAAGTTTGACTAACTTTATAGAACAAAGTAACAACATTTATGATATAAAATGAGCAACTTATGATAAATCTAATGATACTAATATGATAACGTATATAAATCCAGACAGTTTTTTTAGAAATTCAATCAAAATTCAAAAAGTTTTTTTTCAGGGGATGCATTTGTCATGTGCAAACCGAGAAAGAAATAACAATATACAGCAAGGATGAATAAGTATGCGGCCATCGACATGCATCCACTTGTGCCGTCAATGGAACAGTGATTCATATGCTTTTTATCTAGATGCATTGCATGCAAAACATTCACAATTTCGTCTAAGTTACTGAGGAATCTACATGTTCAAACTTTGTTCCCTACTTGTGCCAATACTTTGGCTTCCTACACTAATTTTTTTTTTAAAAAAAAAAAACAGTGCAAAAAAAAAATCGACTTGCCTGCAACTGCAATGGCTGCAACGTTATTTAATTCGCCAAAACTGCAAGGTCTTTGGACTTTAAATATCTTGGTGGAAGGCTTAGCTTTCATCAAAAGAATCTAAACTATTCTCAAAAAAAAAAAAAAAAAAAAGAATCTAAACAAGCATATTTTAGTTAGGCACATGTATCAACAAATAAATCCATCAAAACATGGGAAATATATATTCATGAACATTCCCATAAGAAACATATATATTCCATTTTTTTCCCTCTATTTCACGAAACGAACTTAAAAAAAAAAAAAAAAAAAAAAAAAAAAACAGAATTTGATTGGAGATTTGCTTTGAATTGAGATGAGGTTAGAGGTTACGTTTCACATCCTTTTGACCATGGCATTCTGCTGGCGGCTACCTGTTTACCTTACGTGCAACTGGTGGACATAGATGGATGGATGGAAATTGCTCCTAATTAACTATCTTAATTAGGCACTAGGATTAGGCTTAACTTGTCATTTCAGTTCTTCCACTAGTAGTAGAACGATGTCGACGCCGTCGACGAGAGTACGCACTTAGTTACTGTGTTAACTACCGATAAGACGGTTAATTAAATCGAGCTAAGTTATACGCTCCTCTAACAATCACTAGCTAGCTATCATATCGCGCCTGTGGTAGAGAAACGTTCACATCGTAGTGTTAAGATTTTATTACACTACCACATCTTTTTTTCTAGGATTTAAAGTTTAATTCACCGAAGTAAGTTTGTTTTTTGCAAGATATAAGTGTGGACACAATGCAAAATTAAACTTGAATTTCAAATCATAGAAAAAAAAACTTATATGTGTTATGTAAATGGCCATGAAATTAATCTCTCGACACATCAAGAGGTGAGATCTGCAGCCTTTCAATCAAAAGGTTAAGAAAGGCCGGCACCTAATAATTTAGCAAAAAAGAAAAGAAAAGAAAAGCTGCTTAATCCTATGGCCTTTTGCCTAGATCACCTTCCAATAATAGCGATTTAGTGGCAACGTGTCGAGAGGGCCAGACCTTTGGAACCTAGGGTTTAAAGCCTGTTGAGGAAAGTGTCACGTCACGCACGACGCACTTGACACGTATCGTCGCACTTTTTACAACCAAAAAGGTGCTTCAAATTCTTGTCCCTCCATGTTGGTTGGTTCTTCAGAGTTCAGTCAACAGCTGCCACACGTGGCGCAAGATGAGCACCCTATTATTCTACTCCTCTGTCCACGTCATCATCATCCAAAGGGTATCATGTCGGCTAGCACTCGGTCTCGCACGTGCGGAATTGCAGCGGCACTTGGATATGGGTTACGTAAAGCATGAGGTTTAAGTAGCACGAATTTAAAAGCTTCGCTCATCATCGCTGCTAGGCAACCATGTGTGGTTGGATGCATATACTTTTTTATAAGTATTTTTGTAAGATAAGAAAGAAGGTGGCCAGCAAGTTTAGGACAATTTTGTGTGTTTTTTTTTTATTTTAAAAACAATATATGGATCGTTCTTGGTTCGTTCTCCATTGTCCATACACGCACGGTGAATATAAGATATTGAAAACAAAGCAGGAATGTTTCACCTGAGCTCAACATCCCACAATAGAATATTGATTGAGTGTCTCATAAGTGTATGTTGCCGACATGAAGAGGACAAATACGTGAGAAATGCTCCTCTGTTTTCTTTTCTTATCGTACCATATTTAATAGCTTGGTAATCCCACTTTTAATATTTTTTTTTGAGCTAAACACCCCACATAGCATGCTTTTTATTTTCTATATAATGATATATGCATATACATAAGTTATAAGAAAATTAAACAGATAAAAAAATTTAAAGTGACTTATAATTTGAAACGGAAGAAATATTGAATATATCTGACGGAGTCTCTAAAATTCTCACCTTCATCGCAGGCCCCTATAAGGTGCCAAGAAGCAAAGACAACCTTGTTTTTAGACCAAGGAATGTGAAAGAAAGGCGACCTTGTTATGGAGTAAACAGTTGGGACTTGGCAACATACTCCAAGATAGGTACACAGTTGCCACTCCAAAAAAATGTTGCTGCTAGTGCTGTTCAACACGATACGTACGTGTGAATGTACCTGTCTGCACTGAATCTGGTCAAAGAGAGATTTGACAAGATTAGCTAGTGTGCTCCATTAATAAACTACATACGTGTATGTTTTAGGCGTACTGTTACTATAAATAAACCTACAAATGTGTGGGAAACGAACAAACCCTTTGCATTTGCCTCCTTTTTCTGTAGTAGATGTGACGAATTAAAGAAGATGCGTATGTGTGTTGCTGTCGTGTTGGACATGTTCTGTTCTGGTGCTGTTGAAAAGCTTCTTACATACAGCCTTGTTCCAATGACATCATTTGATACGAAAATGTGTACGGACCAATTGCCTGTTTAGGATTCCGGCTGGTCTGATTATGGCTGGAATTGACACTTAACCAGTTTGCCGTCCCATCCTTAAACTGCTTGAGTTTCAGTTTGACAAGAAAACAACACGTCATTGTTCCACTCTGGATTCGTTCCAAGTCATATTTCTCCAATTTTAAGCAACTTTATGGAAAAAAAAATGAATAAACATTTGTAATAACAAATTAGTTTCATTAGATACTTCAGTGATTATATTTTGACAGTGCATTCTTGAACTTGCAAATGTTAATATGAGTATGGTTCTAAAAAATCGTTAAAATAAAATGAATTTAACAAAAACAAAAACTAAGTGAACTATGATCTGAAATGAAGAGACCGCCGCTTTTTGGCAGTAAAAGTTCCATGGAAAACGTTGCATCCTCCTTTCATTGGATTTGACCTTTAATTTGGACATCTCTAGCAGTTAATCCTAACAAATCTGGCAACAACCTACCACTTCTTTTGACAACACAAGTTTTTTGCATGGGAAATTAAGGAGGTCAAACGTGTCTGAAAATCACAAATAACAACTTACCACTTCTTTTGACGACAAAAAGTTCTGTGGGAAATTAAGGGGGTCAAAGGTCTCTGAAAATCACAAATAGTATCAGCTGGCTCCTCAAGACAGTCACCATCACCTCCTCACCTCACCGGAGACCAGGCACAGAACAGACGGCAGAAGACGGAAAAAGTAACCCTGGTACGGCAAAAAAGTACAGCAAAACGCTCACCTAGAAGTGCCGCCAGAAGCGTGGCAACCAGAGAATGAAAAACCTGCAGAACAGCCTGGAGTTCCAAAGGAAAAAAGACCGCGAGTCAGAGCTCCAAAACGAAGCTCAACATCGCGCAGGATTCTGGCACCGGCAGTCGGCAGATGAGCCAGCGCCCTGCAAGTGACACTCTTGACTGGTCAAAACTGTTTGATCCAGAAACCTGTCCACTTCATCATGTCACGGTCTCAAAATGTTTGCTCCCCTTTGACAACTGAAAACGCACACACCACACCACAACAAAACACCAGAAGGCATGTTCTGGGAGTCCTGATGGATCAGTAATCTGAATATCTGACTCATGACTCAAAATCAGAGAATATCAATAAGAAATTTGTGCATATGATGATGGCTTGATTATTACAAGACTGTATGTAGCATCCAAATCAAATGATTCGGAAAAAGGTTTGGCCCCACGAGGAATGATGTCAACCGCATTGAAGTCGCCAACTGAACCAATCAGCTTCCAATGAAAGTAGTATTTCCACTTAGTTCAAGGTTGGAGACTGGATGAACCAGACAAATGATGAAATGGCAAGCTAGCTGTATTGCATTCTATAGGAGAAGCTATCCTTGCCTTCTGATTCCGATGCTTGTTTCTGATATTCAGGTTTTAGATCATTCAAGTGGGATTGGGTCTGTATAATTGTTCATATGGCGTCAAGTTATTTCAGTGTGTTAAATGTCAAGATCAGAGTGTAATTCTATAATTCCTCATATGGTGCTAAGTTACTTCAGTGTGTCAAATGTCAAGGTCAGAGTGTAATTCCATAATAATTCCTCATGTGTATCAGTATGTCATTTGTAAGCCATGTTTCGAGAACTTTAGGCCCACAAAAGTCTCACCCACCCCCCCCCCACCCCCCACCCACCCCACACACACAAAGGATAATTTATCATGATCAAATGCAAATAACATATATTAGACACTTTTCAAGTAAAAGTATCAAAAGATGGATGTTGCATGAGACTGGCTATTAAATTAGTGGGTATGCTCTTAACATATTAAGGAAAAATCCTGTTTGATACATCATGAAACAGAACAGCTCCTCCATAACACCATAAATTCGCTGCTCACACCATAAGAGCAGGTCATATGATGGAGGTCGACATCTTTACTCTTTTCGTTGTTATGACCAGCAGGCCCAGTGCACCAATCAGAAGGTACTGCAGCAAGAGACAACGTGTTGAAGCAGACCTTTCAATAATAGGGGGCGGGGGGCGGGGTTACAATATTATTGGTAAATTTGAGAACAATTAGTTCACTACTTTCCTAATGTACACTAGTAAAAAGAATGGGTAAGGTGCTCTCAACAAATATAAAAAAAACATGTTCAAGTAGGCTGACTAGAATGAGCATTTTTATTACTTTATTCTTCAGAGAAAATACATGAAACAGTAAGTATGAGTATACCTTAATAAATGGCTTCTCAGTCATGATAATTGTAACCCAGCCGACATATGGAAGAAAGCTGTTAACAGTTGAAAACATAGGGTCAGCCATTATTCCTCACCAGGTGTGGAAACATGTGGATTTTGTCTACTTGAGTATTCTCACCCTACAGCACGTCCCATAATGTGATGCTGCTGGAGCCAGAGCTGACCGTGTGCATATAAAAGTCGGTCATCCCCAAAATTATTGTCACCTGAAAGGTAGCTTATATCAATTAAATACATTGCAGACATTCATTAGTTGTGTTAACATTTTCTTAATTACATAGTACCACGGAGTAGTACGAAAAAAAAAAGAACACATAAAAAATTGCACCTTTTGTGAGGATGTCAACTTCTGCACTGTCCTGACGTTCATGGACCTATAGAGACAGAAGAGTAATAAATAAACTGAACCAGCAAAAAAAAAAGTTACACACAAAATTCAGAGTAAATGTCATTGGGCGACTTGAACTGTGAACCAATATCCATACCTTAATTACACGGTGAACAATTGGAATTTCACGGCCCTACAAAGATAACAGCCAAATGATATTTTAGTGTTTCCAAAGGATTGTGTAGGGACACATTTGATTAGACACTACAATGAGGTGCAGAGGAAACTAATGAATTCGTGATTCAGCTGCTTATTCACAACTAAGCAGTAGACTTACATCGATGTTAAAAACAACTATTTCTCCTGTGCGGATAGGATCTTTGTTCATGGTCAAAAACAGGATATCACCCTGTAAAGAAGATAATTAACCATCCTGGCATACTGGTGCGGAAGATGCTAGCACTTCATAATAATACAGATAATGAACCTTGGAGTCAAATTGAAGCAGTAGACAATATGTACCATAACACATCAGCATCTAGAATGGCACACATCTTAAAAAGGGAAAATCTAGGAACAACTGAGGCCAGAATTTTAGATCTTAAGACAGATTATATGCAGTCATTCAGCATGAGCAAAGTACCAGAAGCTTCAGACCAGATACATTCATATTATCCTTTTCATGAAAATGAAAAATGTACACTTGTATACTAGTGATAAGAAAATAGGAAGTCCCCTCTTGATAGCTTCTGTAATTTAGATTTTAGACTGGAGCCAACTAAGGCCTGTTTGGTTCCTTTGGGACTAGGGACTAAATTTTTGTCCCATTTAGTCCCTAAATTACCAAAACAGGAGGACTAGGGAGTAATTTTTAGTCTCATTTAGTCCCTAGTCCAATAGACTCTTTGAGAGACTACGGACTAATTTTTAGTCCCTATTACTCTCTAGTCCCTAGCCCCTAGAACCAAACCCCCCCTAATCCTGGTCGATGAACCATCTGTAGAGAGGTATTTTGTCATGTGAAGGAGAAAAATGCAGAGTCATCCAACTAAAGTCCAAGCTACATTCCAGAGTGGTAAACCACCAGTATCACAGTATACCATCCCATGAGCTAGCAGCTAAGCATCCATTGAAAAACCATCCAGCGCGTAAATATCATGAAAGCATATACAACCTGTAAGATCAATGAGATTTGTTAAGGAGATACCCTTTTAAATCCAGGCTCCATGCTACCAGAAAGTACCACTACCACCGGGGACTCGCTCCCCGTCACAACTATCAATCCCTTCCATATGATCAATGCCGATGTCACAATCATACCTGCCAAGAGGAAAATCTAAGAGCTAAAAACTCCGTCTTTGCAAGCAACAGTGAGAATACCTAATTGCAGCAGGCTATATCCCAACCAGTAACTAACAAATCCGAGGTAGCAGAAAGTGACCCTTTCCCCTTCCCCTGAATATCACAGATTACTCATACAAAATTGAAAATTCTTCAGCAAGCAAATACATGGTGTATGTATAGGTATTCAACGAGAGAGCATGCGTAATTCACACTACAAAATTAAACGAAGCAGGGAGGAGGAAGAATCTCAGTTCAGCTCGTTGCGACTGTTATCCAAGGCAATTGCTCTTCTAAAGACGGAGGCAGCAGATGAGATGAGGAACCCATGCCCCTGATCTTACAGGCCAAAATCCACCCAAAAATTCTGAATAGAATCGGTACTACCCTCTAAAACTCTACTGGAATCGACCCAACCACAACCCAACAACTACACTGCAGCGCTCCCGCGGCAACAAAACCATGGCGAGACTAAGAAGAGGTAGCAGAGAGAGAGAGTGACATACCGAGGCTGATGATCTGCGAGAGCGCGTGGCGGACCTGAATCGAGCGGATCGACTCCACCATGTCGCCGACGAAACCCATCTCTCCCGGCGGCGAACTCACGACGGCGGAAGGGCGGCGGCGGAAACAAAGTGTGTCCGGCACGAGCAAGACGAGGTGATTGATGACAATTCCCGGGCCGGCCCAGCACGGCGGAAGGGCTTCACGCTTGGGGTGCTTTGGGCCTCCAAATCTGCAGGCAGCCCAGTTATTTCCGTTCGAGGGCCGTGTGCGAAGAGCAATAAGAATTGGAAAAAAAGTCTGAATTCCCTCCCCGTTATCACGAAAGTTTCATTTTTACTCCTCAACGCCAAAACATGGACAAATCATCTCCCTCAACTTTTCAAACCATGCAAATTAACTCCCTCGAGCGGTTTTGAGGGCGGTATTACTACAGTAACAGCGGTTTGTCTTTTTCTTTTAAAAAATTCGATTAAATCTTTTAAAAATCATAGTAAATCATAGAAAAATCATAAAATAAAAAAATCCAATTTTGTTAGACTCCACGTGATTAGATCTACATATTGAATATATAATATGATATAATTTAGTACAAAAGTTTTTGCTATGAAAGTTTTGTCTTTTTTTTTAAAAAAAAAAATTATTTGGTCGAATCTTTAAAAATTCATAGTAAATCATTGAAAAATCATAAAATAGAAAATATATTTTTTTGTTCTCCACATGTGCATGTCTACACAGTGAAAAATATAATACGGTATGCTTCCATATAAAATTTTTATTGCAGCTTTAGATCTATACTTTTTGTGTAACTTATTGAAAAATAATTCGAAGTCGCAACTTCTATAATTATTTTTTGGACTAAAGCATACTATATTATATATTTGATGTGTAGATATACTCATGTGGAGTCTAACAAACTTGGATTTTCTATTTTATGATTTTTCTTGATTTACTATGATTTTTCAAAGATTTAGCCAAATAAATAAAAAAAAAAAAAAGGCAAAACCTTCGTAGCAAAAAAAACTTTATATTAAAGTATATCATATTATATATTTCTTTGTGTAGATCTAATCATGTGAAGTCCAACAAAAATTGGATTTTTCATTTTATGATTTTTTCTCGTGATTTACTATGATTTTTCAAAAGATTCAACCGAATTTTTTAAAAAAGAAAAAAGGCAAACGGTTGTTATTGTAGCAATACCTGCTCTCAAAACCTTTCGAGGGAGGTAATTTGCATGGTTTGAAAATTTGAGGGAGGTGATTTGTCGGTTTTGACATTGAGGGAGGAAAAAGTGAACTTTTCGTGATAGTTGGGGAGGAAATCGGACTTTTCCATAAGAATTTTACACTTTCACACTTTTCAAAGACGAAACGTACGAACCGAATGCAGATGATAATTTGCGTGTTAAAAACATCTAAGGATGTCATAATTTTTCTGCATAGATATTGATGTACATATATAATAATACACTACCACATAAAATCTTTTACAAGACACCTAGATTTTATTAACCATGGCGGTTTTTAAGAAAAAAATGTCACGCTTAATAGACACCACGGTTAATTAATGGAGGCCAGCCAAGCCAACAGGCCAAGTAGAAAACCGTCATGGTTAATCGTGATGGTTTTTAAAATAACCGTCATTAAAGATTAATGGATTAATCGAAGCGGTTTTATAAAAAAAAAAACCACACCACAAATAGACCATTAACTGTGGTAGTAAACTTATAAGGCCCCTTCGATTAATATGGCAAAGCCCAAAAAACACCAAAACAACCTATTATCGAGGTTCATATATATTCTTAAGCAAATATGCCCGATGCGTTGCGGCGGGGCTTCAACTGATCCAAGTTAAGAGGATCGGAAGCGAGATGGAACATTATCACAATAGGCATCAGGTTCTCCGATTGATGAAGACATTAGCATGCACGCAGTCATCAGGTTTACCTCAAAATCAATCACTTGCAAGGATTGTGTAGCTTGACAGTGACACTCCAGCAGATAAACTATCCAAGATAATCTTATCTTTCACATTACCGATACAAATTGTTTGCAAATAAAAATAACGACGGCGGCGGCGGCACAACAAACTTCATCACGCAACATCGTTGTATGTACGTACCTTGCGTATCGCGGCGACTCGATCTGATTGTCGATGCTGGGCGCCCGGAGTGTTGGATCGGGTGGCGTCCGTCTCTTCTGTCGCGTGGCAGAGGACAGACTTTCTTCTATCGAGCGTGCACGTGTTTGGTTTAGTTTTATCCGTGTTCAATCTATTGACCGGAGAGGTCTTGTATTTGACTTCTGGGAAGGGATCCTAGAGATATTTGAGGACTCTCTTTTGTATGTATTTGGGAGGACAAAAGCGAGGATCGGACAAGGGATCACTCTTTCCTAGAGTCCGGCTACAAATCTGGAAGAGAGCGGAGAGGTGAAAGAAAAACGAGGTGAAAAAAAAGTTTGGCGGCTTTAATAGAAGGTATAGATATAAAAAAGAGGAGTTATGGTTCACTCACTCACCCCAGCCTCACCCACCCCACTCTTCCCGGTCCCCCTACCGGCGCTCTACTCTCCCTATCCACCGCTGGCCCTCTCCTGTCGGCCTCCACGCCTCCCTCTCCTCTCCCAGCGGCCCGTGAGGCGGCGGCTACAGTGTAAGCCAGACGGGCGAAGCTCGGCGACCGTGAGGCGAATCTGCACTCCTCCAACCCCGGCGACTCCTTCCTAGATGCGGATCCGTCCTCTCTTCTTCTCACGCACGGAGCAAAGAAGCGGCAACGGCGGTGTGGGGGCTCCCCAGCCGGATCCGCGGCGGTGAGGCATCAAGCGCGACGATGACCATAGAGCAACCCGAGATCCGCGAGCTGATTGTGAGATCCGGCGGATCTGGTGGAATGCTAGGAATTACGGTCTCCCTACTAGTATCTAGGGTTTCTCTTTTTATTATCTTTTTGTTTTTTTTTTTTTTTTACAGATTAACTGTAAACCGCCAGCGTAATGGGGTATTTGGCTATTGGAAAACGCCCTTTGTGGCTTTTTTGCTTCGTGGTGGTTACAAAAATCACCACAATAAATAAAAAAAAATGTTGCAAAAAGAATTTGTGTACTTAGTGATATACTCTCTCCATTCCAAATTGTAGTTCACTTTGGCTTTTCTCTAGATCCATTTCTTTTACTATGTATCTAGACATAGTGTATAACTAGGTGCATGGTAAAATCAATATATCTAGAAAAGCCAAAGTGAACCTTAATTTGAAAAGAAGGGAGTATAATATATAGGCGTCGCGTGACGAAAATGATGTCCGGATAGAAAAGTATATGCAAAGAGACCTCTCTTGTTACCAATTCTTGCTTACCGAGATCACATCTTACCATGTTATATTTCCTCTTTTGCGAACACATGGTTGATTTAGGTCACATGTGTTTAGTTTTGTGATTGAGTGATTGTCAACGATCAACATTTTAATTCTATTTTTCTTTATTCTTTATGCTTCGCTATGTTCACCGCATACGTGGAGTGTGTCAAGGCGTATCTCTTGGTTCGTGTTGTGCGGTGTGGAGCTTCGGAGATGGTAGCCGACTTGTGAGGTGAAGGGGCCAAGGAGGGCGCGTCTTGGCGTCGGACCGGAGGAGGTGAAGGGCGGGACGTGAGGCTTGGACCGAGGGACGGATCATTTGGGTGGCTAGCCATGGTGGTCGACATTATCCGGGACATCGGACGAATGCAAGAGGACGCCGGGCGTGACCGTGTCGATCGGGTCAAGACGGGAAGCGCGGCAAGCGGTGAGGGGGAGCTCGGATGACTTGGTGACTCGGGCGTCAAGATGGCGATGACACGCGGTCGAGGAGGTTTGGTGGTTTGTCCTCAAAACCATCGGCTGCTGGTTTCGCGGGTTTGGGCCTCAAAACCACGGATGCGGGTTTGGTGGTTTGGGCCTCAAAACCACGGGCGGGTTTCACGGGTTTGGGCCTCAAAACCCGGGATGTTCCGCGGGACGGAAGGGCGGCGACGTGGCGGCATCCGGGAGATTGCGTGGAGCAAGGCTGCGCATGATGAGGAGGCGCGGTGGCCGTCGGATCAAATTATCCCGAAGTCGGACTAAATTAGCCTTAGGGTTAGCGGTTCGCGGCTCATATGTATCTAGGGGTAGTTTGGGAAAGAGGATTTTAGACTATATGTGGAGGATGATAGCCTCCTCCCTTCTTTGCCTCTCTCATTTTCGTTTTTTATTTTTCTCCCATTTTAGGGTTCTTGTTTAGAGGTCCAAGAACAAATTTGTGGATATTTTGTTTGCCGTGATTTTCGTTCGTAGGAAGAGTGACCCTTAGTCCACTCATGCCCTCTCGGGATTTGTCACTTTGATTTGTGATTTTTGTTGTGTCCCGCGTTCTTAGCTATTTTTCCCACTTTCGCTCATGGCCACGACCGATTTTCCCGCAGTTTGGGTTGATTCCCCAGCGATTTTTTTTTTTTGGAGACTAGCTCGTAGCTAGGTGAATCTTATCTCAGGCGGATTTTGGAATCGAATCATGGTGATTTGGTCGATTTTTTCATTCGATTTTGTGACCGCCCTTTTTCGTTCGTCAGAGCGCGGGGAAGCGCTCCTTCCCTCTCGCTGGTTTTGCCGTGTTCTCTCGAAAGTGATGGAAGAAGGGAGCAGCGCCACCACCGCCGATGTGCTAAGCATCCGCGAGCTTGTTTGAGCGGCGTTTGGTTCTCAACCTCGAATCGGACTAATCACGAAAGCGTACTCCATCTTCGTGCCTGGGCCGTCATTGCGGCCAGATTTTTGATCGACCGGTGTCTCCCTTTGTGTAACACCCCGTGTGTTAATTACCGTTAAGCAAATGGATTTGGCCAAAGACAAGTATATTAGTTTATGGACAAGTTGTCGGTAAAAGACGCGAGAGAAATCGATTCCTAAAATCGCCCCCCTTGTCGGAAACCCTAGATTTCAAACCCTAGTTTGTCCCCTTATATTTTATTCAAAATTTATCAAGAATTTGGGTATGGTTATTAAAGCATTTTTGTAAGGTTTTCAAAACTAAACAAAGTTGGTATTTTGAGTTTTCAAAGTTTAGTTTAAAATTTTCAAGTAATTTTGAATTTTATTCAAACCCTATTTGCCCCTTTTTAATATTTCAAAATTTATGCAAAATTTGAGAAAACTTTCAAAAGTTAGTTTGTAGATCTTGTTGAGAGGAACAAAAGTCATGTACAAAGTTTTTCAAGTTATTACATGATTTTAAAAGTAATTTGGAATTCAAATTTCAAATTTTGAAGTTGTTTTTCAAAAAGTCAAACTTAGAGGCTGAATTTGAAAATGGTCCAATTGTGAAAGTTGTAGATCTTGAAAAATTAAGGGGGTTACTTTTTGGAAATTTTTGAGTTTAGTTCAAATTTTGAGAGAAATTTGCAAAATTCAGGTTGAAAGAGAAGGTCAACTTGAGACTTAGAATTTTTCTAAGTCTCGAGATCGTGTCCGACAGATCGACGCCTCGCGCTTTCGAGATTTTGTTAAGCAACTTGAGTTGGACCAAAAACACGGATTTGAGTTTATGCCTTGAAGACCAACATATCAAAAGTTGAGATTGATCGGATTTGATTTGACAAGGTTTTGACAATCACTTCCAAATATCATTAAGTCGTTGACAATGCAAGTTTTGGAGATGATTATCTCTTAATCTGAAAGTTAATGATCATGGGCCTGTTATGAAAATTAAAGGTTGATCGCTGGAGAACATTTTTGCCTCTGGCCCCATGTCGAGATTCGGGCCTTAAATAGCCCCAAAACGGCACCACAACCGACCCACTTTTTCATCCGCGGTGTTCGATGGAATTACTAAAAAGGGTGGCCAGTCCTAAGGCGCCCGGCAATCTTCGAGGGGCGCCGACGGCCATCGACGCGTCCCTCCTTCGCGGACGCCTTGACCAGGTGCTCGGCTGCCTGGGTTGAGGCCGGCCGCGGCCCGAGCATGCCCCGCCTCGCTCCTCTCCTCCTGACGCTGCAGCCGCCGTGTTGTCTCGGGCCATGGCCGGCCATGGCTCCATGGCCATCGCCGGGTTTCCTTCCCAAAACGGCCACCATCGGCCGTAGGGTCGAGCCACCACCTCCATCGCCTTGCCCTAACCGGGGCGCCTCCGCACACTTTCCCGGCGCCGCGCCCCGCAAAGACCGGGCTGCCGCCCGGCCGCCGCGCCCGCGGGCTAAGCCGACGCGGGCCGGGTCCGGTCGGGCGAAGCCGCCCCGGCGGGACGACGCAGACGCCGCCGCTTTGCTGCCTCGCCGGCCGCTGCCGCGGGCCGGGAAGCCGCTCACGGCCCGGGCAGAGCGCCGCCGGCGGGTTCGTCCCGCCCTCGCCTCGTCCCCCAAATAAGAAAGAAGAGGAAGAGGAGAAAAAGAAGTAGAGGAGGACCTCGATTGTAATATCAGCAAAAAGTCGTGGTGCTAGGTGAGAAATCCTATGACTCATATGAATAGTGTTCGCCCTTAATTGTAATTTTAAATTTTATCAAGGGTCTTTTTATAAAAGTGACAAGTCAAGGTCCGGATGGGCCATCGTTGGGCCGGCCTTTACTCGTTTCACATAGGCCGGTCCGGTATTGTTCATTTGGGCCGGTCGCTTTTGAGCCCAAGGCCTTTTCTTTTAATCAAATGTTTTATCAATTTCTTTTTTTGTTTGAATAGTGTCGGTTTTTGTTATTTTCATATAAATTCAAATAGAGCTTCTAGAATTCTGAAAATTTTTGTGTAGCCTTCCCATGAGTATGTCTATCCATGAAAAAATTTGAAACTTTGATTTTGAGTAGTTCTTGCATGATTTAAAAATACAAATTTTAATTGAAAATGCATCTTCCTTGATTTTTAATAATTATTTTATTTATCCAAAAATCATGAAAATTATTTTGGTGCTGTTTTATGATGTGACCTACTTGTGGAAAAAAGTTTGGGGTCCATTGGAGAAAGTTAAATTATTTTTTTTTTTCTTGCTTTATTTATTTAATTAGAAAATGAGAGGATTAGTGACTTTCGACTTAGGTTTTTGAGTGAGTTTTGGGTTGTTTTGTGAACCCTAAACCGTACTCACTGTCGATGGTCCTTGAGAACTCCTTAGGCAATGGTGATGATATCTTGTAGAGTAGTTCAACAAGTTGGTTTTGTTAGGTTGCAACTTTATCGTGAAGAAAAGTTGTACTTAAGATGTTTATCATTTCATGCATCATCAAGCATCATGTTTATCATTCCATCATACTAAAGCATGCATCATTATCCACGTGTAGAGTATACGAGAGTGAGTCGGATCGTGTTGATGGAGCCTTGGAAAAGGCGTTGAGATGGCTCGCGATGATCAAGTTTCGAGAAGATCCGTCCGTCGACAAGGATGTCATCAAGTTTGACTTCAACAACTTTTTCTACGGAATCGACTTTTCCCCTCGCAACCCGTGCAAGCCCCGTGCATTTAAACATTTCCTTGTGTTTTACAAATCTTTATATCACCTTTGCTTTATGCTTTGCATTAGGTGATAGGAGTTGAGTGACAACCTAATTGATGCATTACCATTCCTTGTTTATTTCACTATCTACCTTGATAACCTTTGTTTTGCTAAAATGCTAGAACGCTTTAGCTTTGGCTATACTAGTTAGACTTTTTGAGTCAAATTGTGACAAGTCCCTAATGCTAGCCCCGAAGAGGCTTTTGATGAGAAAGGATGCTATATGATGGAACCATACCGGGATATGGTGATAAAGTTGAGACCGTCGGGTAATTTGCACCGAGAATGGAGTCTCGGTAGTATTTCCCGCTTGTCGATTAAGGACCGCGGCGTTGTAAGTAATGTGCACCAAGACTATGGAACGCAATTTGCGCCGCCGAGGTCGTTGGACCAATGGCACGCGTCTGTCATGGGTGTCATCCCATCGCGGTCGACCCTAGTTCTCGACGATACTCCGGTAAGCCTCGATCTTGGGGGTGTCAAATCGGAAACGCATAAACGCGCAAGACCGGGAGTGGAGAGATGGCGGGAGTACATGTTACCCTCGTGGGTTAAAGTCCCTGATTTGAGGTGTACGGTATTCTCGGGTGGCGTGAGGACGCGGTTCCGCTTTTGAGTATCCAAGAAAGGGTTGATATATGCAAGCTTAAGTGCTACATATGTCGTGGTGGAAAGAACTCCCCATTTGGGTTAATCGATTTCAAATCGCCGCGTGCTTCTCGGATATGGAGACTTGGTTTCCCACTTACATCGTAGTTTAATTATGGAACAGTGAAGAGATGGAATAAGTGATGGAACTTCTACAAGTGTATGCTATAGTGTAAGATCACCTAGAATAGGTGAGATACTAAATTGGGATTAAAACATTGAAAGTAAGGATTCACTACTAGTAAGCTTTTCTCGCAAAAAGAGTCCTTGATTCTTGCTAAGCCTTACCTTGAATCCTATTAGACCAAAGATTCCCGAAGTCTTCTCCTATTTTCTTTTTAGTCGGGTAAGACTTGTTGAGTACTCCCGCACTCGTGGTTTGTTGACCCATGTTGCGGTGTTGACTCGCACTTTTGACCAACGTTGTGTCGATGGGCTCGATTACCTACTTGGATGTCTCCCTAAAGTTTTACTCTCAACTTCCGCAAATAAGTTAAGTTTACTCAAATGTAACTTATTCACTATTTGTAAAGTTAATGTTATTATTCTTCCGCACTCGATCTATATTTTTGTAACAAATGTTGTAATGTTGTAGCTACTCCTTTGTTGATCCCGGTATGAGATATCAACAGGGCTTCTTAAGTTATCGGTGCATCGCACGCCTTTCAAAGGTCTTAGGACAATGACAAGTGCAGGTGGGCCCGGTAATTAGGAGGTTACATTTACAGTGATATCGAGCTCATACTTGGGATCGGCTACGACATTTATTGTTGAAAACTTTAAAATGATTTTGTAATTTAAAAGTCTTTGAAAGAAACAAATTAAAAATAATCTCCTATCTTTCCTTATGCTTGCCGGAAGACTTTGAGAAGATGTCTTGATCGATCAAATAAAAGGCTTCGAGAAGTTTTCATCTCTTCTTGTGAAGAACAACTAAAGAGTCGAATATCGCCGACAAAGTTCGACTAAGAGTTATTTCATCATTCTCGCCAAGATCATCGAGAGAAGATAATGTATAAAGTATTGCCCTATATATATCTAACTTTGTGTTCGACTAACGATGTGAAGACGATAGGACGAGCATGCATCATATCATGCATATAATGTAAAAGTACTTTGATAATGTTGAGACTTCCTTCCTTCATCCGCACAATTATTCGCCTTTTATAATTGTTTGTCCTAAGTTTTGTCCTATACCAAAGTTTTGGTTAATGGACTTCCAATTGATAATCTTTGCTTCATAAGTTCCTAGCCTTTGGGAGCTTGCACCTTGCTAAGTCAACTCTATTTAAAAGCTTCGGATGACTCCTTGATTTCTTAACTCATACATGTGTCGTATTTTTGACTTCTTCCATTCTGACACATGCTTTTCTCTTCACTATAATTCACGATTACCGTGCTTTCACCTTCGTTGCAAACTCTTTTGGAAATTCCTATCCGTATTCCTCTGGAATTTCTCAAAAACCCCTTATAGGTTGCAATTACCTTTTTCTTCCGAATGTAATCTTGATATTAATTTTGTTGTTTTGCAAATCTCTTAAAATCCCTTGTTACTACAACCAACTTTTCGTTTTTTGGTTGTAATCTCCGAATCCATCCTTGTTGTCTTTTAAACCCTTTGTAAGTCATTGTGTTTGACACTTTTTGCTCACATGTTATTTATCTTTACGGATTTGTCATCTTGAAATCTCGGAATTTGATTTCTTTTTAGGGGAAGGTTCATCATATTCAAGATGTTCATGATCATCTTGTTGCATCATTAGCAAGCATCCCCGCATTGCATATGTCGTTTATAGCATTTATATTATGCACATATGATGTTTCACATGTTCTCTAAAATGATGTTAATGTTGGTTATTGTTTGTGTTCCACCGTTAAGCCTCGGTAGGTGTACTTTGGTTGAACCCTAGTTCAACTAGGATGTTATGCGCGAAATCTTTACCATGGCTTATGTTGTGCCGTGTGGAACCATGCCAAGTGTTTGTTAGACTCTTTGGACGTTTCTCGAGAAAGGAGCCTGATGTCCTATAAATTCTCTTTGACCTCTAAAACTTCCTTGGCTATGATCTTGAACCACCTCCATAGTGACTTTACACCTTGAAACTTTCTTTGGTTGCTATCTTTCCCTTGTAAATCCTTGATTACCACTAATCTTTTTATCACATGGATTTTCTCTGTGGTTGTGGTTTTGACTGTGGTGTTATGATTAATGTTTTTAATCATGATCCATTACAAGACTACACTAAGCTTTCCCTTGCCATGATTTTCCTTGGTATATCGGATCGCTTGCTTTTGTGAGTTCCTTCTCAAGGTTACAAGAAAAGGTGACCCTTTGAGAGCAAGTCACCGACATCAACATTAATGAGACTACAAGAAGTGGTAGATAAGGGACTCTCGTTTACCCATTTCCGAAGATCGGGATCATTGTGGCATCCTCTTGCCGCCACGTGTTTTCTGAATGTCGTGAACATCCTGGCCCTTTTTGCGCTCGCCGGTGTTGTTGGTTCGTAGTGTCTCTCCCCGCACCACGCCCTCTTTCTTCCTCTCCTTGTGTGCCATGTTTGCCGTAGCTTTTGCCATTACACCATACGTAACCCCTCCATGACCTCGGCCCGCCGCTCCACGTCGCGGGAATTCTCGTCTATCCAATACTTGAGCACGGGAGCACCATAGTTGGTGAAGAAGATTGATAGTTCTCGCGACGCAAACACTTGAGTGGGTGGACTAGCTTCCTAATGTAAAGGATGGTAAGACTATGAGTGCTATTGGTCAAGTCATTAGAGGCAAAGAAACGAAAAAATTCTCTAGAGGTACTTCATGTTCTTTTGCAACAAAGGTTTCTATGAATTGCTTATTGACATTGGATGGAAAGCTAAATATTTTGAGCAGCTCAACTTTAAAGGATAGTTCTGTTATTCTGCCTGTCACAGGAAAGACAGATGTATTAAGAATCAAATAGCCGATTGATTTAATTGGAGTAAAGATTTATATGAGGCACCTTGTACGCTTTTGAGTGGGGGGGTGATCGGGGGTCTTCTGGTGAGAAGATTTCCCATCCGAACTCAAAGATCGGACAAGCCGATATGCAAGGAGAAGTAACAATGTTTCATGAGAGTCGGTGAAGGAAATTCTATGGACAAAGGTCAAGGGTAACATGCCTTCGCTCCTTAAAAGTCTTCTATCCCAAATCTGGGGACGAGATTTATTTAAGGGGAAGGACCGTGAACACCCTGTGTTAATTACCGTTAAGCAATGGATTTGGCCAAAGACAAGTATATTAGTTTATGGACAAGTTGTCGGTCGAAAAGACGCGAGAGAAATCAGATTAGGAAACCCCCCTTGTCGGAAAACCCTAGATTTCAAACCCTAGTTTGTCCCCTTATATTTTATTCAAAATTTATCAAGAATTTGGGTATGGTTATTAAAGCATTTTTGTAGGGTTTTCAAAACTAAACAAAGTTGGTATTTTGAGTTTTCAAAGTTTAGTTTAAAATTTTCAAGTAATTTTGAATTTTATTCAAACCCTATTTGCCCCTTTTTTTAATATTTCAAAATTTATGCAAAATTTGAGAAAACTTTCAAAAGTTAGTTTGTAGATCTTGTTGAGAGGAACAAAAGTCATGTACAAAGTTTTTCAAGTTATTACATGATTTTAAAAGTAATTTGGAATTCAAATTTCAAATTTTGAAGTTGTTTTTCAAAAAGTCAAACTTAGAGGCTGAATTTGAAAATGGTCCAATTGTGAAAGTTGTAGATCTTGAAAAATTAAGGGGGTTACTTTTTGGAAATTTTTGAGTTTAGTTCAAATTTTGAGAGAAATTTGCAAAATTCAAAGTTGAAAGAGAAGGTCAACTTGAGACTTAGAATTTTTCTAAGTCGAGATCGATGTCCGACGGGATCGACGTCTCGCGTTCTCGAGATTTTGTTAAGCAACTTGAGTTGGACCAAAAACACGGATTTGAGTTTATGCCTTGAAGACCAACATATCAAAAGTTGAGATTGATCGGATTTGATTTGACAAGGTTTTGACAATCACTTCCAAATATCATTAAGTCGTTGACAATGCAAGTTTTGGAGATGATTATCTCTTAATCCGAGCAGTTAATGATCATGGGCCTGTTATGAAAATTAAAGGTTGATCAGTGGAGAACATTTTGCCTCTTGGCCCATGTCGAGATCTCGCCCGTAAATAGCCCAAAACGGCACCACAACCGGCCCACTTTTTCATCGCCGGTGTTCGATGGAATTACTAAAGGGTGGCCAGAGTCCGTGCGCCGGTAACTTCCGAGAGGGCGCCGGCGGCCATCGACGCCGCGTCCCCTCGCCGTGACGCCTTGACCGGTGCTCGCTGCCCGGGTTGGAGGCCGGCGTGTTTGAGCATGCCGCCTCGCCCTCTCCTCTCGCCCGACGGCGCCGCCTCGCCTTTGTCTTGTCGCCATGGCCGACCATGGCTCCATGGCCATCGCCGTTTCCTTCCCAAAAGTCACCATCGGCCGTGCTAGGCTGAGCCACCACCTCCATCGCCTTGCCCTAACCGCGCCGCCTCCGCACACTTTCCCAGCGCCGCCGCGTGCTCGGAAGACGGCCGCCGCCCCGTCGCGCCCGCAGGGCTGCCGACGCGGGCGGGGTCGTCCCGTCGGGCGAGCCGCCCCGGGACGCTGCAGACGCCGCCTTTTTGCCTCGCCGCTGCCGCGGGTGGGCCGGGGAAGCCGTCTCGCCGGCCGGCAGCGGAGTGCCGTCGGTGCCGCCCTCCCTCAAGCCCGTCCCAAATAAGAAAGAAGAGGAAGAGGAGAAAAAGAAGTAGAGGAGGACCTCGATTACGCAAAGAAAAGTCGTGGTGCTAGGTGAGAAATCCTATGACTCATATGAATAGTGTTCTGTCCTTAATTGTAATTTTAAATTTTATCAAGGGTCTTTTTTATAAAAGTGACAAGTCAAGGTCCGGATGGGCCATCGTTGGGCCTTTATGCGTTCACATAGGCCGGTCCGTACTGTTCATTTGGGCCGGTCGGCTTTGAGCCCAAGGCCTTTTCTTTTTAATCAAATGTTTTATCAATTTCTTTTTGTTTGAATAGTGTCGTTTTTTGTTATTTTCATATAAATTCAAATAGAGCTTCTAGAATTCTGAAAATTTTTTGTGTAGCCTTCCCATGAGTATGTCTATCCATGAAAAATTTGAAACTTTGATTTTGAGTAGTTCTTGCATGATTTAAAAATACAAATTTTAATTGAAAAAATGCATCTTCCTTGATTTTTAATAATTATTTTATTTATCCAAAAATCATGAAAATTATTTTGGTGCTGTTTTATGATGTGACCTACTTGTGGAAAAAGTTTGGGGTCCATTGGAGAAAGTTAAATTATTTTCTTTTTCTTGCTTTATTTATTTAATTAGAAAATGAGAGGATTAGTGACTTTCGACTTAGGTTTTTGAGTGAGTTTTGGGTTGTTTTGTGAACCCTAAACCGTACTAATCGCCGATGGTCCTTGAGAACTCCTTAGGCAATGGTGATGATATCTTGTAGAGTAGTTCAACAAGTTGGTTTTGTTAGGTTGCAACTTTATCGTGAAGAAAAGTTGTACTTAAGATGTTTATCATTTCATGCATCATCAAGCATCATGTTTATCATTCCATCATACTAAAGCATGCATCATTATCCACGGTAGAGTATATCAGAGTGAGTCGGATCGTGTTGATGGAGCCTTGGAAAAGGCGTTGAGATGGCTCGCGATGATCAAGTTTCGGAGAAGATCCGTCCCCGTCGACAAGGATGTCATCAAGTTTGACTTCAACAACTTTTTCTACGGAATCGACTTTTTCCTCGCAACCCGTGCAAGCCCCGGTGCATTTAAACATTTCCTTGTGTTTTACAAATCTTTATATCACCTTTGCTTTATGCTTTGCATTAGGTGATAGGAGTTGAGTGACAACCTAATTGATGCATTACCATTCCTTGTTTATTTCACTATCTACCTTGATAACCTGTTTTGCTAAAATGCTAGAACGCTTAGCCTGGCTATACTAGTTAGACTTTTGAGTCAAATTGTGACAAGTCCCTAATGCTAGCCCGAAGAGGCTTTTGATGAGAAAGGATGCTATATGATGGAACCATACTTTGGGATATGGTGATAAAGTTGAGACCGATTCGGGTAATTTGCACCGAGAATGGAGTCTCGTGTAGTATTTCGACTTGTCGATTAAGGACCGCGGCGTTGTAAGTAATGTGCACCAAGACTATGGAACGCAATTTGCGCCGAGGTCGTTGGACCAATGGCACGTCTGTCATGGGTGTCATCCCATCACAAATCGACCCTAGTTCTCGACGCATACTCCGGTAAGCCCGATCTTGGGGGTGTCAAATCGAAACGCATAACCGCAAGACCGGGAGTGGAGAGATGGCGGGAGTACATGTTACCCTCGTGGGTTAAAGTCCCGGATTGGAGGTGTACGGTATTCTCGGGTGGCGTAGGACGCGGTTCCGTTTTGAGTATCCAAGAAAGGGTTGATATATGCAAGCTTAAGTGCTACATATGTCGTGTGGAAAGAACTCCCCAACCGGGTTAATCGATTTCAAATCGCCGTGCTTCTCGGATATGGAGACTTGGTTTCCCACTTACATCGTAGTTTAATTATGGAACAAATTGAAGAGATGGAATAAGTGATGGAACTTCTACAAGTGTATGCTATAGTGTAAGATCACCTAGAATAGGTGAGATACTAAATTGGGATTAAAACATTGAAAGTAAGGATTCACTACTAGTAAGCTTTTCTCGCAAAAAGAGTCCTTGATTCTTGCTAAGCCTTACCTTGAATCCTATTAGACCAAAGATTCCCGAAGTCTTCTCCTATTTTCTTTAGTCGGGTAAGACTTGTTGAGTACTCCCGCACTCGGGGGTTTGTTGACCCATGTTGCGGTGTTGACTCGCACTTTTGACCAACGTTGTGTCGATGGGCTCGACACGACTTGGATGTCTCCTAAAGTTTTACTCAACTTCCGCAAATAAGTTAAGTTTACTCAAATGTAACTTATTCACTATTTGTAAAGTTAATGTTATTATTCTTCCGCACTCTGATCTATATTTTTGTAACAAATGTTGTAATGTTGTAGCTACTCCTTTGTTGATCCTGGTATGAGATATCAACAAGGCTTCTTAAGTTATCGGGTGCATCTCGCACGGCTTTCAAAGGTCTTAGGACAATGACAAGTGCGGGGGGTGGGCCGGTAATTAGGAGGTTCTCGTTACACCTTGCCGCAGCGATCGGCTCTTCTTCGTTTTCTTGATCGATTTTCTTTGCCTATCGATCTCGGTCCGATTCGTGTTTTCGGCCGATTGTTGTTCATCTTCTTTGGTTCCGTGCGTAGTAGAGAGCAACAACTCGACACAAAGACCGCCCCTCGTCCGTTCGTTCATTTACGGATGCAAGGGATTTGCAAACTCATATCTTGATTTTTCTCAAGACCAATTCCCGTCATGTCTCTATCAAGCTAGTGATTGATTTTTTATTCCTTCTTGATAATTACGTAGCTTGCTTTCGTGATGATTTTTGAAGGCCACTAGTTCTTGCCACTCGCATGCTCCTTTTGATTGGCTAAAAGGATCAGCTTTCTCTGTTTACATGATTTGAGTTCTACTAATTCGATCGGCAGAGTCAGGGCTTTGATAGTATTCTTGGGGCGGCGGCTCATCCGAGCTTTGTGCTTGTGTTCTTCGTTGGCGGGTGGGGGATTCAGGCGTAGTTCGTGCGTCGGTTTTGGTCGGAGCGCGGCCCTCCATCGCTGCGTGTGCTTGAGTCTTTGTTGATGAACGAGCCAGTTTTCTTTTCAGTGCAGCAAAAGCCGGAGCCAAGTGCCGTGTGTCCCGATTTGGTGTTGTCTCCGGTGCCTCACAGAAGCAAGCGGCTTCCCCGTTCGCGAATTAGCTATCTCTCTCATTCGCTCTCATTCGCAGCTTTTGTCCGCAGATTTGTCGTTTGAACTCGAATTGAGCCCGCTTTGTTTCGATGGATTCGGTGTGCCTAATACTTAGGTGTGTGACATCTTGCTACAATTTAGCACGTGTGTCACCCATATCTTCGTGAGTTCTTTTTGAGGTCGGGGGGTTGAGCCAATGACCCGAAATTGAAAAGTAAAATTGAGGCTCCCATTCACCCCCCTCCGGTCGCCGTTTCGATCCTTCAATTGGTATCGGAGCCGGTTAGGATCACTTCCACCCTAATCGGTCCGTGATCCGCAAGAAGGCGTACATGGATCGTGCTTTTCGGGTTACTTTGGCAAACCTCCGGAGTTTGATGGCACCAACTATCCCTATTGGAAGATTAAGATGCAAGCACACCTTATGGGGATGGATTGGAGAGTGTGGGAGATTGTTGAGGATGAGAACTACCAAGTGCTAGCCGCCGAGTGGGTGAGGAACAAATAGCCCAACACAATGCCAACAACCGAAGCGAGGAGTGTTTTTGTTCTCTAGCCTCAAAGACACCGAGTTTGAGAGAGTTGCCACTTGTGAGACTCGCCGTGAGGTGTGGAGAACACTTGAGAGTTACCACGAGGGGAACCCCTACAAGTCAAGGCCCGCCTATATGAGACCTACAAGAGAGAGTACAACAACCTAATCCAAATTTTGATGGCGAAGTCCATCGATTCTCTCTTTGCTAGGTTTCGGGACGATCCGCAACAAGCTTTTCGAAAGCAAACAAGCCGTCGGAGAGGCTTGACGACCACGGAGAAGGCGATGCGGCTCTTGCACGCTACGGGGGTTAATCTTTCCGAGAGATCAGAAAAACAATAGAAAAGGGGGATGAAAGAGAGGTGGGAAACTTGGTGTGCAACTTTTTGTTGGTCATGTATTGCCTTGGAATGCTTGGCCAATAATGCAAACACAGGTTGAGTTTTAAGCATATACTCTATATGGTTTTACCAAATGCCGTATTGGCTTATTTACATTTGTGTTGATCGATCTGTTAGCATTTGATCGAGCATGTAAGTAATACAATACCTGGAATGCAGCTCGATCAGATCCATGAGAGATAAGAAATTTGCACTCCATTATTGGGGCCAGGGACAAGGCAAGAGAGAGGTACCCTTGTTGGTCGGTTCAACGAATTAAGCCCTAGTAGTCACACCACCACGTACGCGCGCATGGATGCGTTATATATGCATCGTACGTGAATCAACAATTTCACATCGATCATCAGCACACTAAACAAACTAATTAAAAATTATTCATCATCAGCACCCACCCATGCTTGTAGCATAGTATCCTCTTGTGTCAATAAGCATGCAGGCAAAAATAAAGTAAAAAGCCAAGGGACCGAGGAAAAGGAGAAGAATGAAGTACTACTAGTATAATCCTTGTGCGAATGCGATCCGCACGCGGAGGCCGCGTGCGACACGTCGCGTCAACACCTACGGCTACCTTTGCGATTGCATGCATGCGAGCTGTATAGTATATACTATTTATATTAGTCGGCGGCTAAAGACAGGGGTTAGTAGCATCATGCATTGACGAGAGGTGCATGCAATGCAATCACAGCGCTAGCTAGCTTAGCTTAGCTGCTGTGCTGGCTTTAATAAAGCTACTCTACATGCGTCGTCACTGGCCCGACCCTCGCACGCACTACTCATGCTTTTCTTTGCGTTGCAGATTAAGCAACCTAGTAAGCCTTTTGTTAATCTTCTAGCGGATCGATCGGAGGACGGAGAGGCCAGCGTGCCGTGCGTGCCCCACGGATTGACTCGCTGCGCTGCGCTGCGTGCGTGCCTTTTGTTTGTTGTTTTCCTTAGCGGCCCACACGCACTACCACTACTAGTGTCTTCTCTAGTCTCAGCAGCAGCAGCAACAAACGTAATCAATCCATTCATTAGATAAAGTGGCCAACCACACGCTTGCTTTTTAGCCTACAGGTACCTTTAATCCTTCCTGCTAATCATGCATCTCTCTCTCTACTGTGAGAGAAACCAAAGTCGAAAAAGTTGGAAAGGTGCAGCGGCCGGGCTAGCAGGCAAGGAGGAGTGCCATGCCATGCGAATGTAATGACGGTGGGCGGGGGGAAATAAACTATTACTGCCCAAATCTTCTTTAGGAAAAAGTTCTAGATGTGGCGTGGCAAAAAGTAGGAGGAGTAGAATACTACTACATGCAAATAGCTACCATTTCACGTGGCCAATGTGAAATGAACATGTGGGGCCAATAACTTAAAATAATCTTTGTTTGTGTCGGGGGACTCCACATAAAACCAAATATTAAGACCCAAATCTATTACCATTGTGCGGACGACCTTAGAGCTTCTTAAGATTCGGGTGCATCGGCGTGCGCGTCGCCGGCCTCTGATCCCTTTTAAGCATGCATGCCTATGTCTATTGTTTTAACAATCTTATATATGAAAAAATAATTATACATACGCTAGACTAGTTTGCTCATGTAGGACAGGAGCATATATATGCTTTCTCTTGGCATCCCTTCTACTTAATAAAATACGCATCAAGTCATGTTCTCGAGAAAACATAATTTACTTCATTAACAGTAAGAACATGGCTAAACTATAATAGTACGTAATGGCTAAACTGGTTTTCATGATGAATTAAGTCAGGGAAAATAATTAAGCGCCATTTTCAAGTTACTAGTGGATCGGATATTCAGAACAAAATATTTCATACCAAATTGGATGAAGATGTTAGCAATTGACTACTCCCTTGGATGCAATTATATAGAATATATAAAATATTTATGCTAAGTAATTAGTATCACCGAAAGATTTTTAAGTCTAGTTTTTTTAACAAATTTATTTGAATATTTAAATATTGCAGGTGATCTAAAACCTTGTCAATTTGGGACGGAGGGAGTAGGTGCTTGTCTAGGTTAAATTGTCTATTCCCTCCACAAGGCACAAAAAGAAAAACGTGCATACAATCTCTGTATTTGGAGGGATGACGACGATGCTATGAACAGCATACATAGCTTGATGGAAAGAAAAAGAGTGGAGTCCCTGCCGCGTACTACTACTATAGTACTCATTGCCGATGAGTACGTCATCGGTCCATGTACCAAATACGGACACTAGTACGGCGCACACGAAATGGAAACACTTGAATTGGGTTGGGATACGCGTGCAAGTACCGCACGAATCACGAAGCCAGAGCATGCATACAGTGTGCGTGCACGAATCACGAAGCCGGCCGGCGCCTACCCCGGATCGGACCGGACGCACCACTCCTCCTCGTACCGCTGTCGATTGGTAGGAGTATGGCCGAAAATAAAAGAAACAGAGGTACCCCAGCTTTGACCTTAAACTCGAGTAGAGTCGTACGATCGCTGTCGATCCAGTGGCTACCTCGTCGGTAGCTTTCCTTTGTGAAAAGCAGCGCGCCCCGGGGAAAAGCAAAAAAAAGACGAGGGAGAGGCAGCTAGCCGGGGGTGCCGGCCCACCACCGAGTGTTCTGTTCTGTTCCTTCCTCGTCGTGAAAGCGTGATACTGTAACGCCGATCGATCGATGGATCTAATGCATGGATGGATATAGATGTCAAAGGCTCCACACTTTTTATTCCTGGCCCTTACTTTCTCAATCAACCACTGATAAGGCCGGTCCACAGTAGTAACGTCTTAGAATTGCCATGCCAAGGACATTTCTTTTGGAACCGAGAAAGCTATATACACTTGTACATGTATACTCCAATTGTTATTATGGAAAACTACAATTTCCACCAGATTGATAAAATTAAACCCCATGTCAGAACGCACGCAAGATGCCAGGCCGGCCGCCGACGGAGCACCCGGCGGCGCAGCGCCGGCGACAAGGCAGCCGAGCCGAGGGCGTTGTTTGTTGCAACGGATCAAGGTGGCAGGCAAATAATGGAGGAGGTCGGGCCCGAGGCTCGCATGACAGTGCAGCAGTGCAAAGTTGGCGGAGGCCCACATGCATATATGCTGATACTGTATGCATGGTGGTGGCGCAGGCCACAGTGAGGAGTGAGTGACGGCGATGGACGACTCTGCTCCAGTCCAGTCCAGGACCATTGATTGGCCAAAAGAAAAAGGCAGGTGCGGGAACACGCATGACCAGTAGTACATGGGGGCTAGCGTACAAAATGCGCGTGGCTTTACTGGCCGGCACCGGCACCGGCGCCGGCGCCGGCGCCGGTGGCTCATATCGGAAGGAAGGCACCGTCGTCCCTTGCGTTGCCTCGCTGGCTCTTTTTCTGTTTTCCACCACCCCGCCCGTCCCCGTCGCCTCGCTGCTCACTATCAGTGCATGCATGCATGCTCACTTGCTCAGAGCAGTCAGCCGTGGGTGGGGGAGCGTGCATTGCAGTTGCAGTTGCTGCTATGCTAGCTGCTTCGAATTCAATGGTCGTCGCAGCAGCATGTATCACCACCACCCCACAATAATCTTCATCTGGAGTATTGGCTCTGGAGGGAGGCGGATTGAGCCTCGAGGTTTGTTTTCATGGCAGGCAAGGACCAGCCAGGCGTGCATCTCCGGGCCGCGGGACAAGGGATGCATCCTGCCAAAAACGGCTGCACGCGTGCCGTGTGTGATTCTTTTGTTCTCTCTCTCGCAACCCCAGCCTTTTCTTTGGCCTAATCTCCGCTTCATCTGTTGTCAGCTACTACTACATTCTTCTTGACAGCGACACTTACGAAACCAAAGCAGCAAGACAAATTTACAACCAGCTCGCTCAAAAGTCTACCTTATGATCGACAAGCTAAGTTAATCAGCTAAGTAAATGAGGGAGGACATGTTTTTATGATAACTTACTTTCTCATAATAGTCAAGACTAAGTAACATGTTTTTTTTTTCCCATTTATCACACTAAATCATCAACATCGAATTAACAAAATTATGTGCACCACCAACTTAATAAATTATGGAAAACAATGCATGCCTTAATTGTGATTATTATACATTAAGAGTAAAATAAAATGACGATAAAATCATAAAAGTGACGCTCTCCACACAATTAAAGATTCCATCCCCATACGCATACGCATCATGCATTATGCTTTGGAGCTGGAAGGTGACTTGCCGGCCACGTACAAAAGATTCCATCCCCATACGCATACGCATCATGCATCATGTTTGCGAGTATTGCAAACTCGTCAACATGCATGTGTCGTGTGCAAGTATCGATCGATCGATCCATTGCATACGCGTGCGGACGGGTTGGTGCTCCCTAGCTAGCCACAAAGAACTTGATGCTCTATACTCCAGCCAGCATGCGCGTATCCTACTGCTGCTCCTCCTACCTACCTATAGCTCGTAGCTAGTAGCACTACCAAACCTAGCTATTCATGCATCTCCCCAATAAACTAGTCCAATCTACAAATCCAAAGAGGAAAAGATCGAAAAGCAATGGATTACGTTGCCGGCATCTTTACAGTATCTTTAAGAATTGGAAGAAACAATGATGGCTAGCTCATCGTGCACACCAACTTTATAATAAAAAAATAAATTAATTCAATTCACAGGAGTCTCCGTGTGTAACCATTTTTATATATCTTTTTACTACCAGCTCCAGCTGCCAAACAGTACTACAACGTCAAAGGTATAAGTGTTACCATTTCTAACCAAGCAATGTTCAAGTGTCGCTAATCATACGCCGGACGTGCCCGTTTGTGGTAGTATTTCTAGATTTTTTTTTTTTTTTTTTTTGCCTAGTCGTGGGCGGAGCTGAGAGAAATGATAGCCCAGCGCCGGCCAGCGGGTCCGGCCTCCAAAAGCCACGGGTGCCCCACCCACCGGGCAGGCTTGCCGTGGCACGACTCGGACAGTGAGTGCACGCGCGGAAATACCAGCACGCCGCAAGGGCATTTCCGTCAACGCCCGCCCATAAGAGCCCTCCAGTTCACACGCCCGCTTGCCCTGCCTCTCCTCTCGCAGCCGCCCTTTCCTTCTTTCTCGTGAGCAGAGCAGCCACCTTCAGCACGCGCGGCCACACTCCCACAGACAGAGAGAGACGCGGCACGCCTCCGACTCCGAGGCGAGCGAGAGCACGCCGCACGCTCCGCCTCGCAGTTGCAGTCTCCTCTCGCGCGTGCTCTCTTTCATCTTCGTCTCCGTCCAGCTTGTCGCCCGCCGGCCGCTTCTTCTCATTCTTCGCTCCGATCTGGTTGGTGAGTTCTGTGGCATGCTCGCTCGCTCGGCTGCTCGTGGGGTTTTTGAGCGCGGCGTCACCGCGATACTGATAGGATAGATAGATTTGAGACCCAATTTGTGGGGTGTCGTCGATTCGGGATTTCGGTACCCTGTGGTTACTGGTGGGTTTAGACAGCAGCATTGGTTTCCGTCTGCGCCTCTTCCTCCCAATTTTACTTAATTAGCTCTACATTTTTTAGATAATATGGGAAGAGCTCTGCCTCAAGCTCTGCCACATCGATCTGTTCACTTCAAGGCTTAGCACTGATTTTTGGGTTCATTTGGTTGTTGCGCCACCATTTCGTGTGACACCATGTTGCTTCTGTACAATTAGCACTAGGTAGTTTTTATTTACCCTGCGTGGTTACCGGAGGAAAAGCTTGGTAATGTAAATTTTGCTCATAATTAATCCTTACCTTGTGCTACTGCAAAGGGTTTAGAAGCTTACGCAATCGTATTCCGCTCTAAGGTCACCTGGATCTTGGAGCTGCCTTCAATTGATTGATTGCAGATTACTGCTCAAAATGCACTTAATTAGCCTCATTTCCTCAGTGGCTCACATATGCACTAGATTAGCAGAGAGCAGTAACAGATCGCAGGGCACAAATCTGATACCATCACACATTAGTTTCATTGCCTACTGTATTTCCTATCAAGTATTATTTTATCCTTCTGTATATGGAAACTCATCAGGGTTTTCCATTCGCGCAGGTATAGCTCTGGTGGGGAACAATCAGAACAACTCAAGACTTGACACTAGCACACCAGTCTTCTCGTCAAGAGCCTTGGCAGAATGCGGTGGCTTGGTCTTTCCGTTGATGTGTTCCGCAGGGGGATCTCCTTGAACCTTTACTGCCGTGTGATTCTGTAAATCGTCTCCGTCGACCTTCCTTCCTTCCTTCGCACGCCTCCTGCTTTAGAGGCTTGTGAAGGAACTTCACATCTTCCCCACCCAGTTGTTGGTGTCGCTGTTAGGCCGTTGTGGTTGTTTGGCCAAAACCTTTTGAGGAGAACGGAGTGGAGTACTAATGTTGTGGAAAGCAGCTGCTCAGACGAGATTCCGCGTGTTTAAGCATGAGAACGGAATCACAGTGAGAGTTATTGCTTGCTCCCAGCTGCTGCAAAATTGCCAGGTAATGAGGCAAAAAGCAAACATTTAATTTGTTAAGGATTTTCCTTTCTTCAGTTGATGATCCTAACATTGCTTTGGTATATCTGCTGTAGGCCGAGTACTTCCGCCATCTCCTCAAGCCCGTGACGTAGCTTCACTCTCTCTCTGCTCTCCATCTGCTGCTGAATAAACTTGCTGTTTTAGGGTTTTTCTCCATCACAATTCAAGTGGGGGAGAATTTCCCGTTCATCTGAACTTTCTGCTGGTAAGAATATCATTCTTTCATTCATGTTGCTGCTACCTGTTTCTATTTGATATTGATAATACTAACACTCAGTTTCTTCTTGGTACAGGTAGTTCTGCCGGTGGTTGTTTAATTTGTTCATGGGGGACAAGTTTAATCCCTGGTGCCATTGGCATAATCCTCCATGGAAATTCAACACTGAAAGTTCTGCCGGCAATCTACGCCAATCTGATGCTGGGCTGTTTAATGCCACTTCGGTGGCATCGCCTGCATATCTGAGCACAGTTGCTGCACCTGTGCCATTTTTCACACCATCAATTGCTGAGAGACCTCTTTCAATAACTCCGAGATATGCCACGGCATTGGCACCAAATTTGGAGTTGCCTGCACTATATCCCTCACGGAAGAGACCTCTAGTTTTCTACCAGAAGGAAAATCATGCTCCTATTGCAGCACCACCTTTGCTGAGCAAGAGGCCATTGGATCCTGTGCCAGAGCTCCAAGGTAGCAACGAGACTAATGTAACTGATGTTGGAGCAGAAGAAATTGAGGGTATTCATGAGAACACAGATGAGATTAATGCTCTCCTGGATTCTGACTCAGATGAAGGGTGTGAAAAACTGCATGAACTTGATAGAGTCAGGAGGCAATCTGATGCAGAGAATGACACCCTGAGTGTCGAGTCAGTGGCCAGTGCTGGTGCCGCCACAGGTTCTGCGCCGCCAGCCAAGAAGAGAAGGCTCAGCTCTTGTACTGACAAGTCTGTTGTTGACACTGCCAGCTCACAAAGGCCTGATCATTCCATCGAGCAGAAGCTTCTTGTGAATGACTGTGATGCGCAGTCATGCTGCTTCGGTGAAGTGGAAAGCGACCATAAGTTCTCACTGGGGGAGGTAGAAGCAGCAGAAGGCGACAGCCCTGACGATCAGAAGCGAAGAAGAGAGAGGATCCAAGAGACTGTTGCTGCGCTGAGGAATATTGTCCCTGGGGGCATCGCCAAAGACGCCACAGCTGTTCTCGATGAAGCAATCTGCTACTTGCAGTATCTGAAGCTGAAGGTCAAGACGCTGGGAGCCGTCTCCCTCTAGCTCCTGGACAGTTTATGAGTCTGGTTGTCGAAGCCACTGGCTTCTGCTGCTGTCTACATATATGAAGTACAGTAGCATTGGTAATAAGGTGAAGATGGCAAAGATATCTCAGATTGGTGGTGCTTCAGGACACACCAGATGTGAAAATATGGAAAGAAGAAAAGGTCCAATGGTGCTTGCTTGGCTTCCCATGTACCCATCACAAGGCTCTAATGATATTGTGGGCAGTGACTGGCATGCAGCTTTGCAGTAGCACTTCAACTGAAGCAAGGTGTGCAAGTGTTTTCCTTCGTCCACCATTTTGGGGGATCAGTGCACCACCGAGCGCTCCTGGAGGCCACAAGATCCATCCACCAATGCTGCTCGATCTCCAGTAAGCTAGCCTACCACCATCTTTCTGTCTTGGAGCTTGGATCTTCTCAATACCAGCTGAGTCTGAGTCCCCTGTCGGTGCCCCAGTAGTACCTGCACCTGCCTGTATCAGTGACCTTCCTCAAAAGGCCCTCGTGGGTCGGAGCAACATATGTATGTTATGGAAAAGCTAGAAACATCTTTTGCTGAGCGTGATCCAAAGCAGAGTGGGGGAAAGGAAAGGAAAGGAGGTCCATTCCATGCAAAGCGCGCGGCTGTGGTGTTTCGCCGTCCGTCCATGGCTTTTTGACCCAACTAACAAAGACGAAGGGGCCGGGAGATGACAATGAGATGGCTCGAGGCTGGTTGTGTGGTAGTAGTGGTAGAGTGAGTTCCTGCGGGTCCAGCCGGTCCAACAAAGTGTTGTGTGCCCGATGTGGAGTGGAGCTCAACTTGAGCGCACCGTTGCCGTTGCGCAGCGCCTTTCATCATCTCATCTGCTCCCGCTTCTGCTGCTTTACTTTGTCTCATCAAACCCGCCGCATATGCCACCAGTACCATTATATATATTATGTATCTATATGTAGGTATTGTTTGTGGAATGGCTTTGCCATGCCTTTCTTTATACGCGCGTTGTAATGATGTATGATATACTCCTGCTTTAGCTGGGACCTGAATATTGTTGCTTTGGTAGTTAGTTTGGTGTGCTCAGTGTTACAGCTAGTACTACGCCAGAAGGATGAGTAGTATCATTGTCCTGGAAGCAAGCGTGCACTGTTTTGTGTGCACGTCCAGCACGGCAGCGAAGCAACATACTGTCGAGGAGGAGAGGGGGAGCCTTGCTCGTCAAGTGTGCGTGCGTTTGTATGTCTCCTGCTGTTGGCAATGATTGTCTGGATTGGAGGCTGCGTCATGAAACCCTCGTCCCGTTCGTCGTCGTCCGTTGCCCTTGGAGAGGAGGGTGCGTGCCACTGCCAGGTTGGGAACCACCGCCTGGGGTCTGCCGGGAACGGACGGAGGGAGGGATTCCGAGTGCGAGTGTGGGCGGCGGCCGGCACGCGTGGGGGACGGAGCGTGCAGCGACCGTCGCGGCGGAATGAGTGTCGACGCAGGCGGGGGCGCCTGCTTTCCTGGTTGGGTGCGCCGGTGGGGTGGGGGCCAGCATTCCCCTAGGCCAAGGCAGAGGACTGGCATCATCGCATTCGCATGGAGTGGAACCGATTGCGGATACACGCATAGTGGCATCGGTCGGGTCGATCCGCTCGATGGCTCGTCGCTCGCTCGTGCAGTCGCGTGCTCGTGCCAGGCACGACGAGGTGCCTCAACTGACGACGACCGGCGGCCACCAGGGCACCAGCCCTGTGCCCACCACCGTCTCTAGGACAGTGGTAGCTTTCTGTTCTGGCGGGTGATGGACCAGGAATGAATGCCATGCCATGGGACGGACGGACGGCGGGCGCTCCGGAAGATCCGCAGACCGCAGCTGCTGCATGCCTACAGGGTTAAAAAGGCTGCCTGCATGCGTGGCCGGGCGCAGTGGGCGAGCTGGCCAGCGGCTAGCGCGGCAGCTTTCTGCATCTGCATCTGCATGCATGCGATGCGACGGCCGCACCATGCCATCAGCACGCGGCGGCTGTTTGCCACTGTCTCTCGCCTCGCCGCGAGTCGCGCGTGTGCTTGGTGGCTCCAAAGACATCGTTCCCCGGATCTCCTATCAACGGCCAAGGCAGGCCAGGGATATGCTTGCGGCCCGTGAACGCATATGGCCAGCCGGAACCCAAGTCCCCCACAGTGACAGCCGCACAGTGCCGCCCACCACACATGCATGACCGAGCAAACCTGTACGAGCTGCGCAATTGGCCATGGCACGCCTGCCTCTCTGCGTCTTGGATTGGATCATCTAGATAGCAGATGCTTTTCCGGATTCTGATCAAGACTACGCCGCCGCATCTCGCGAAACCCCGGTGGGAAACCCAGTATCGACGGGACTTGTCCTTTGCTTCTCCGGCCTGGGCTGCTCTCTCTTTCTCTCTGTGTCTCCGTGTGCGTGCTCATTGTCATGATCCGATCCCTTGCTGCGATACTCCTCCAGGGAGCAGCCCTCTTGTTAATTATTAACTTGTCCGGCCTCTCTTGTATTCTCAGATTGTTGCTGAAGCAAGGAAGGACGGAGATGTAACGCCAAGTGACTGACCCACAGCACCCTGTTCGCAGGCTGCAGGTAGCGTACGTGCTTCGTCGTGCTGGAGGGCAGCTCGCAGTATATATATACAACACCTTGTTGGCACAACACGGGCTGGTTGTGTTAGCTAGCACAGAGGACAGGGGCAGCTAGCCTGCTAGGCGGCGGAAGAGGATATTGGACCGGAGATCGATCCAAGAAGCCGCCGAACGATCCAACGGCAATGATGACCGGACAGCCACAGACGACGCAGCTGCTGCTGCACGGGGTGATCCAGGCCAGCATCCTCGAGGCCCAACTCTCCATCACTCCAAACGGCAACAAGCAGAAGAAGGTATATGCTCTGCTGTACGTGTTGTTAACTTCTTGAGAGAAAAAGAAATAGTGATCTAGACTAGTAGTACTTAACCAGAATCATCCCCTAACTAGACTGACCTAATTAATTTGGAGAGGAAATCATAAAGATAAGAAAAACTACATTTGTCTTCTTTTTTTTACTAGCAAGCATGTTCGTGTGTTACAACATAACCTAATATCTTTTTTAATCGTAATTCATTTCATATATACTATTGTTAGGCGCTAGTTGTTCTTACTTGTATGAACATGTATTATGAGTCTGAATCACATATACAATTGTCTTATCGAATTTGCGTTAGGTTTATTAAAATGTAGAGAGGCTGAACCCGAGTTGAGTTTCTAGAAACGATGGAACAAGTTTTTGCTCTTTAATATTAGTTATTATTATATATTTTATAAATTATAGACTATAGAATATATAGATAAAGATAGATATTGATTATATAGAGAATTTATTATGGATAGATATGATATAGATATCGACACGCATATGGATTTTGAAATGAAACAAAGATAACTTGTTGCTCGTCATAATCATGATTCATACCCCTACATCTAATGTCAATGACCCCGGCTGTTGCTTGGTTCGACGTATTGAGAGCCTACGCACTTTCGTCCTTAAAAAAAATACGGCCACTTTGAGGCAACTAGAAAATTTAGCCATCACATATCATAGAACTGCAGCAATGTCAATTGTATGCATCACAAAAGTTAATGCTCAATGCTACTCCCTCTGTTTCAAACTAAAAGTCACTTTGACCTTTTTTTGTTATACCTATTTTGCTACGCATCTACTATGTATAGATACTCCCTCTGTTCCGTTTTTAAGTGCCGTTGGAACGACAATAGTATTTCCCGCTTTAAGTGTCATTAGGGATGTCAGGATCATTTGCCACTTGCATTAGTAACTGATGTTGAGCCTCCAACGACAAACAAACTGGAAAGGAAGGAGTATATAGCAAAAATTGTCGAACCAAACAAGTCTAAACAACTTATAATTTGAAACGGTGGGAGCACCTTTCTTAATTTAAGAATTTTCATAAACTATATTCTCCTTATAGGATTTAAAGTACAATGGGTCAAGTTTTTTTTATGTTGAAGCCAAATTAATTTTTGATACACAGGCTTAAATATGCCAATGCGAAAAAAAATGTTGTTTAATGATACCTGAAACAAGCAGGAGCTTAGTTTCGTAACAAAACAGGATATATATAGATATTTTTGCAAAAAAAAAAAAAGAAAATATATATTACAAAAGGGGTGTTATACAAGTCATTCTATGACTGATCTTGAACCCCTACGTTAGGCTTGCTTAGTTGCTCAATTGAAATACTCGCCCAATAATAGACTAACATTTATACACTACCCCCGATTCAATAATCACCATCCGTTCAAACCCCTCTGCAATACGGAATTTGAACTAACAAAACCAAACCATCGGTGATGGAGGTTGACATCACTGCCGGTTCCTATAATGTGTCGGTGACTGAATTTACAATAGATCAATAGCAACCGCCTTATTAGCCATAGAAACCATCTAGCAAGCTTTGTTAGTGTTCAACCCGTGTGGCTGATGGCTGCTCGCCATTACGTCAACCGGGCAGTGTAAATTTTATTCTAGCTTCTCTTAATGCACAACCTACAATGCACACTTTTAAAAAAAAAAAAACATCTAGTGAGTAGAGTGGCACATAAAAAAAAAAAACGGGCTGAAAGTTTGTCTGATACAAATAGGACCAATCATATAAACTGTATTCTACTTCCAAATGCCAATGATTAATACGAAATATATTCCTCAAATATTTTGAACTTGTCTGTCTGCAATCAGTCTTGTATGGAGAAGGTCTGCTCATGGATCTGCTGCAAAGGCCAGGTTTTCCTCTTCTCCTCGATTCTTTATTTATGGTATTTGGTACTACACCTGCCATCCTTGCCGGCCATGGTACACGTACATGACGACCCGTGTGTGTTTTGGGCGCAGCAAGGAGAGCTGGAGAATGCCATCGGCCTCGGCACGGACGGCAAGCTGTACGCGACGGTGGACATCGACAAGGCGCGCGTGGGGCGGACACGCATGCTGCCCCCTGTCAACACACCGAAGTGGGACGAGTCCTTCCACATCTACTGCGCGCACGACGCCAGCAACATCGTCTTCACCGTCAAGGCCGATAATGCCATCGGCGCCACGCTCATCGGCCGCGCCTACCTGCCAACGGAGGACGTCGTCGCCGGCCAGAAGCTTGACCGGTGGCTCCCCATCCGCGACGAGAAGTTCCAGCCGCTGGAAGGCGGTGACCAGATACGCGTCCAGCTCCAGTTCACCAACGTCGACAAGGACCCGACCGCCGGCTGGGGCAAAGGGGTCGGCAGCGCGGAGTACGACGGCGTGCCCTACACCTTCTTCAAGCAACGCCGCGGATGCCGGGTGCGGCTGTACGAGGACGGACGCGACGCCGCCGCCGACTTCAGCGCCCGCGCATCCGCTCGCGGACGGGGGGTCTACGAGCCGCGCCGGTGCTGGGTGGACGTGTTCGACGCGATCAACAGGGCCCGGAGGATGGTGTACATCGCTGGGTGGTCCGTGAACACGGACGTCGTGCTGGTGCGCGACCCGCGGGAGCCGTCGGCGTCGTCAGAGAATCTCGGCGAGCTGCTTATCCGGAAGGCGAACGAGGGCGTCACGGTGCTGATGCTGGTGTGGGACGACCGCACCTCAACGGGGCTCGGCCCCATCAGGCGCGACGGGCTGATGGCCACGCACGACGAGGACACGGCGAGCTTCTTCCGCGGCACGCGTGTACAGTGCGTGCTGTGCCCGCGGAACCCGGACAAGGACCGGAGCTACGTGCAGGACATCGAGACGGCCACCATGTTCACGCACCACCAGAAGACGGTGATCGTCGACGGCGGCGGTAGGGTTGGGCCTGAGTCGCCGCCGGGGCTCGTGAGCTTCCTCGGCGGCATCGACCTGTGCGACGGGAGGTACGACACGCAGGACCACCCGCTGTTCCGCACGCTAGGCACCACGCACAACAAGGACTTCCACCAGCCCAACTTCCCCGGCGCGTCCATCAGAAAGGGCGGGCCGAGGGAGCCGTGGCACGACATCCACTGCCGCGTCGAGGGCCCCGCGGCGTGGGACGTGCTGGAGAACTTCGAGCAGAGGTGGAAGAAGCAGGGCAAGGGCGACAACATGCTGGTGGCGCTGAACAAGGCGTGGGCGGAGCGAGAGGCGGCCACGCCAGGGGGACGCCGAGTCGTGGAACGCGCAGGTGTTCCGGTCCATCGGCGGCGCGCGCGGCGGCGGGTTCCCGGACACCCTCGAGGCCGCGGGGCGCTGGGGCTGGTGAGCGGCAAGGACCACGCGGATCGGCGCAGCAAAGATCCAGACGCGTACATCCACGCCATCCGGCGGGCGCGACTTCATCTACATCGAGAACCGCATTTCTCGGGAGCTCCTACGGCGGGAAGCAGAACGACGGGCGTGACGGTGGAGGGCATCAACGCCGCATCTCATCCCCAAGGAGCTGTCCGCCAAGATCGCCCCAGCAAAATCCAGGCCGGGAGCGGTTCACCGTGTACGTGGTGGTGCCCCTATGGCCCGAGGGCGTCGTTACGGAGCGGCCCGCGGTGTGCCATCCTCGACCGGGCGCGCCGCACCATGGAGATGATGTACGGGGACGCCACGCTGGCCATTCGCGCCAAGGCTCCTGTGCCGACCCCTGGGACTACCTCACCTTCTTACGCCCCGCAACGGTGAGGCACCTAGTCCCGGCGAGTATGTGCCGCCGAGCAACCCGACCCCAACACCGACTACGAGAGGGCGAAAGGGCCAGCGCTTCATGATCTACGCCCACGCCAAGACCATGATAGGTATTAATCGACTTATTCTACACCTACATATTCATCTAGAATAGAATTCCAAAAGAAACAATATGGTCATGATGGTTTCCGCCGTCTGATTGATGGTCGTTTGTCTGCAGTGGATGACGAGTACATCATCGTTGGCTCGGCGAACATCAACCAGCGCTCCATGGACGGGCGGCCGACACCGAGATCGCGATGGGCGCGTATTCAACCGGGCTACTGGCTACCAGAACCGGCCGGCGAGGGCCAGTCCACGGCTTCCGGGTCTCCACGCGGGCGTGAGCACCGGGCGGGAGGGGCGGCCGCGCACTGGCGGCGATCTCCTCCGTCGTCGAGCATGGCATGCGTGCCGGATGAACTGGGTGGCGCAAGCAAAGGCAGGGAGATATTTGCGAGCGAGACGTTCCATGGCGACCTCCCGGGCCACCTCATGGCGTACCCGATCAGCGTGGTGGACGACGGCAAAGTCGTGGCGACGACAGAATCCTTCCCGGACACCAACGCCAAGGTGCTCGGCAAAAAGTCTGACTTCCTCCCGCCTGTCCTCACCACATGATTTAATCATCGATTATATTGACCAAATGACCACCGCCCGCCGTGGAATACTCTTATGAAGCGCAAGTGAGAGAAGCGAAATCGTGTGACAAGTATGATGTGGTGTAAAGCAACTATTGTAAATACAACTACAATCGATCGATGTGCATTGTGATTCAATGTGAGCAAAAGCAGAATATTCCCCTTCCTCCTTGTTGTGATACCCGTGTCTAACGCTGAAGCAATTCTTTGAAAAATCACACACACAACATATGAGACCCGTGTTTGCTAACGAGGTTCGACAGAAGCCAATGTCCCGGTGTGTCGTGGTTCTAAAACCACGGTCAAAGCAATCAATAGGCAAGTGTGTTTCGACGGCCTAACTTAAGGGACAATGACACGGGAAGTATACCGGTTCGGCCAAGATCGGTGCCCTAGTGGGGTGTGAGTCACTATCCGAGCTCAAATGCTAATAGAGGGGTGGCTACAAGTTCTTGGTTCGAGAGAGGGAACAAGCTCCCAAGTCTCTGTGATGGAGGGGCGGATGCCAATATCATTAGTGTGTTGTGAGAGTGGAGTGAGCTGAATTTAGAAGTGTCGATGTCATTTCTAATGGGTGGCTAAGGGTCCCCTTTTATAGTCCAAAGGGTGTACATGAGGGTGCCATGGGAGAAGACTTGGGATAGGGTAAAGTCTAAAATTTCCCACCAATCCTATCCAATTCAAAGGGGTGTCACCACACGCGGCGCGCAACCCTTTGCTGCTTCACCATCTCACGCCTTGCTATCTCCCGCTTGACGTCAGAGGAGGTCGGCGAGCGGGAATCTCGATGTCGGGGTGTGGGCGAGCTCGGGCTGAGTTCGACTGGCCTTGTGATGATGACTTTAGGTGTTGCACCAAACTTCTTAATCGAAAAACCACGGTCGGTTCCTCCCTGGGTTGGGTCTCATTTTTTTGAATAGTCGACGGCTAACTAGGGCCGAGGCACCATCTCATGCGACTAGTCTTGAATTGCTGTCGGAAACCATCTCTCCCCCATTGCACCACATGGGAAGACGTCGTCGCCACGTCCACATGCTTCCCTCGGGAAAAGATCCCTTTGTTCTTGCTAGAAATTTGATGTCTAAACTTGTTGCCCTTTTTGGGCCCCATCAAAGATCCTTGCATCTTGCTTGAAGGACAGATGGCTTCAAAAATGAATGGCACAGTGTTTTGTCAATTTATGGTGCTAGTGCCCCTCCCCAATAAATCCAAACTCTAACTCATGATTGCTGGTCGAGATTGAGGTCTAGTTCTGAATCCCTGATGAGTCTTTCTGTCCCACATACTATTCATATTTCCCTATCCTACTCGTGCCTACCGGATGTCTATCCAAACACAACCATGGAGTTTGAGGCTGGGTAGGTCCACGGCTCGCTCAGACTCCCCCCATTGTACTTTTAAATTTGGACCCTGGTTCTTTGGAGGTGCTATTAAATAGCCATATTAGGGGCTGACTTGACTAATTTAATACATGGGTAGTTGTGAGCATCCAAGATATTGATTTGCAATGAGCTTGAGATGGATTGGGAGCAATCTATTAGAATTCAAAACGATTTTGGAGCTATTTCGAGGTGGTATTTGGGCTTAATATGCGCCCTACAAAAGTGAAGTCTTTGAGGAGAACCCTAGCCTAGAGTGGAGAATGGCTTTGTCCCGCTTGTAGGCCCCTTTACAAGGTGATCAGCTTTACGGTCGTGTGTCAAGCCGGATGGATCAGTGCCTAAGTTGGGGGACCCATGATTTTGGCCCCCGACATCGGGACATTGTTTACAGGCGCTCCTCCCCGATACCATGATGCCGAGCGTCCAAGGCGCCGATCAAAACAGGTGACAACCCATAGGTGTGTTATTTATATTGACCGGTCGCGCGTGAATATGTCATTTATTAATTGTCGTGTGCAAGTGAGAGAAGCATGTGTGACAAGTCTCAAGTGGCAATGCAACTATTATAAATGCAATCAATGTGCGGTGTGATTCATATGAAAACAAAAGCAGAATAATTTAAAAGCTGAAAGGCGATTGTTCTTCTTCATGTTTCAGAACAAACACCTCACAGTACTGTGAGAGGTGCTAAGCTAAGGTGTGTGCCGATGTTAACGGGGAGAGCAATCCATATTTTAGAACCTATAGACGTCATTTGGATAATGGGATGGGACGAGTGGGACACAAAAAAGAGAAGGGATGGATAGTTGATCCACTGTTCGGTTCATGGGAAAGGGATTGGGATAGTGAAATGAGTACTGATTTCCCACCAATCCTAACCAATTCAATGGGGTGGGAAACACCCTGATACGAGCTCAGCCCAAGCGTCGTGCATCACCAGCTCACGCCTCCATCTCGAGGATGTAGCACTGTCGGAGGCACACATGATCGAGGAGCGTATAGGTCTGAATAGTCAGCTGGCCAACTAGGGCGGAGGCACCATCTCATGCGGACTAGTCTTGAATTGACGAAAACCATCTCTCCCCATTGCACCACATGGGTGGCCATGTCGTCGCCGCGTCCACATACTTTCCTCAGCTCGTGCATCTGCAGGAATCCTTGCTGGAAATTTGATGTCTAAACTCGTTGCCCTTTTGGGAGCCAGCAGAGATCCTTGCATCTTGCTTGGAAGGACAGATGGCTTCAAAATGAATGGCATAGTGTTTTGTCATTTTTAGAAGCTAGTGCCCCCGTGCCCCCCAATAAATCCAAACTCTAACTCCCCAAGTGCCTCTAGATATGTGTTGCTGAAAATGAATTGTGTTATAGTTCTCGCTTCTGAATCCCTAACCAACAACTTTCTATCCCACACTATTTCCATTTCCCTATCCTACTACCTACTGGATGGCTATCCAAACACAACCATAGAGGTTTGAGGCAGGGTTACTCTCTCTCTCTCTCTCTCCCTTTACTTTTAAATTTGGTGGTTGGTTCTTTGGAGGTGCTACTAAATAGCCATATTAGAGGGGTCTTGACTAATTTAATACATGAGGGCATATCACGTATACAAGATATTGGTGATACAATGATCATGATAGATGGATATGACCAATCTATTAGGAATTTGAAATTGATTTTGTACTATTTTGAATGGTTATTTTGGCTTAATATCAACTTTCACAAAAGTGAAGTCTTTGTGTTTTAGGTACAATAGGGGAAAAAAGAGGGAATGGCTGGGGCTTACACTTCTCATTCCCTTTACAAGGTTATTAACTTTAGGGGGGCGGGGGTGTCGAACCCATATCCCAGCTGTGTGGAACCTTAAGGCGCCACCTAGAGTACAGATGTTTTTGTGGTTGCTCATGAACAATAGAGTTCATACTAGAGATAATCTCTCTAGAAGAAGAAAGGTAGATGATGAAACATGCTTGTTCTGTAATGAAAAAGAAACCTGTCAAAACCTCTTCTTTGAATGTGTGGTGATCAGTAGATGTTGGACGGTGATCTCTGAAATTATGGGTACTTCTGTCAGAAATGGGCTGGATAACATTTGTAGTTTGTGGTTATCCAATAAAAGAAATTGTCTTTTGAATACCTCTGCTGTTATATGGTCTATTTGGAAACTCGGGAATGAGCTTTGTTTCCAGAGATCCTGCTGGAAAACATGGAAGTGCTATACCATATACTAATAGGCATGCTACAAAGCTGGTCTGTCCTCTGCCTGGAAGAGAAGAAAGGGGTGCTAGACTCCTACCTACTAAAACTCAAGACTACAACAAAGACAGTGTTATGGCTTCCATGGAACCCAACCTGAAGGTTCCTCGAGGCTTGGAAGACGAAGTTCTTGGCATTATGACCCCACCTGCGTAGTTTGAAATGTTGAAGCCTCCGGTTCTGTCGTGGTGGAAGGAGATAAATGCAATTCTGAATGAGATGTAATTTCTAGTTGTGGTCTTAGCCTTGGATGTTTTAGTTGTCTTTCTATAACTTTTGTTATGCTCTCTAGTGTTCTGATGATGGTGAAAGCCCTCTGGGTAGCTTTTTCGAAAACTCTGTGTTGTAAACTGGATAGGGTCTTTTGGTATTAATCTAAAGGTCGGAGCAGATGGCCCTTGAACTCTAAAAAGAGAGAGAATGACTAATATGTTGAACTATGCCCTATGTGAGATGCCATTGACATATCTAGTGATTCAAGTGACAAGCATTTAAACATTGTGTCTTTCTCTCCTATCATCCAGAAAAAGAATGAGGCTGGAGCCATGAATTAAAAGGGAAACACTTGACCTCTGGTGGAAGGCAGATTTTAACTAAATCTTGTCTCATTAGTGTTCCTCTATGTTGATGGGGTTCTATTGGCTACAATATGAGTCCACAAGAAGATGGATAGCAGTAGAGCTAATTTTCTATGGCAAGGTATTGAGAAAAAGTTTAGGTAGCATGGATAAATGGGAGATGGTGGCCAAACCTAAAGATCAGGGAGGCTTGGGCATTATTAACACTAAATTGATGAAGGAGTGCCTACAGGCGAAGTGGATCTTGAAAATTTTTCATGAACCCAATACTAGGTGGTTTCATTTGCTTAAAGCCAAATATATGAATGAGGTTATTTTTTTTCTCTTCTAAAACCAAAGGTGCATCTCAGTTTTGGCACAACTTACATAAAGTCAAGCACCCATTAAAATGGGGGTCACCTTTAAAGTTGGTTTTAGCAAGATTGTTGACTCATGATGTCCCTCTCAAAAATCTCTTATGATGATTTATATAGAATGAGTGGTATGTTGATTTTAGAAGGTCTACTCTTGTTGGTGAATTTGCAAGGTTGAAACTCGTATATGATGAATTGCAGCACATTTGTTTAGACAGTCTAGCGACTCTGTGATGTGGGCTTTAGATAAGCACAAGCATTATACAACTAAATCCTTGTACATATTCTTATCCAATAGGGGATGCCTAGTAGAGTGCTTGATATTATTTCAAATTGCAAGATCCCCTTGAGAATTAAATTCTTCCTTTGGCAAGTCTTCAATGACAAACTTCAAGTTGCATATTCTCTTATTTGGTGAAGTTGCATGACCAGACGCAAGAAAGATGAGATGCTATTTGGTTGACTTCGTAAGCAGAACATGTTTGTCCTGTGAGGCTGACGTGTGGGCCTATAACCCGTCTGTCCACTGAGCCAAGCCACACCAAGGCTCTTACCACTTTATATATTTGTCACATGTACATGCTGCTTCTCTCACTTGCGCTTTCATAACAACAAATTAAATAATATTCCACACGGGCGGTCAATATAATCGATGATAAAATCATGTGGTGAGGATGGGCGGGAGGATGTCGGACTTGTTGCCGAGCACCTTGGCGCTGGTGTCGGGAAGGATTCCGTCGCCGCCACGACGCATCCGTCGCCGAGCACGCTGACCGGGTACGCCGAGGTGGCCGGGAGGTCGCCCTCGAACGTGTCGCTAGCGAACATGTCCCGTCTTTGCTTCGCCAACTGGTTCATCCGTTGCACGCATGCCGCTCCGACGGACGGAGGAGATCGCCGCCCCCACCCGCCCCCCCCCCTCGCCCAGTGCTCCCGCCACGTGGACACCCGGAAGCCGTGGACCCGCCCCCTCGCGCCGGCGGTTCCCCGGTCGCCAGTAGCCCGGCCGGTACGCGCCCATCGCGATCTCGGTGTCGCGTCGCCGTCCATGGAGCGCTGGTTGATGTTCGCCGAGCCAACGATGATGTACTCATCATCCACTGTGCAAGCAAACGATCACCAGTCAGTCAGAAACTATTACTAGCATTATGGTCGTGATTCGTGAATAAAGTTAGTGTACCTATCATGGTCTTGGCATGGACGTAGATCATGAAGCGCCTGGCCTGCTGCGCCCTCTCGTAGTCGGTGTTGGGGTCCGGGTGCTCCGGCGGCACGTACTCGCCGGGACTAGGCGCCTCGCGGTTGCCGAGGCAGAAGAAGGTGAGGTAGTCCCTGGGATCGGCCTGGAGCCCCTTGGCGCGAATGGCCAGCGTGACGTCCCTGTACATCATCTCCATGGTGCGGCGCTGCCAGTCAGGATGGCCTGCACGGAGCCGCTCTCCGGCACGCCCTCCGGCCACAGGGGCACCACCACGTACACGGTGAACCGCTCGCCGGCCTCGATCTTGCTGACGATTTTGAGAGACAGCTCCTTAGGGATGAGGTGCAGCGCATTGATGTCCTCCACCGTCACGCCGTCGTTCTGCTTCCACGCGTAGGAGCTCCCCAGGAAGTACTGGTTCTCGATGTAGATGAAGTCCCGCGCCCGCCGGATGGCGTGGATGTACGCGTCCTGGATGCTGCGCTCGATCACGTGGTCCTTGCCGCCACCAGCCCCAGCGCCGCGGCCTCGCTGGGGCGATCCCGAACCCGCCGCCACAAGGCCGTCGATGGACCGGAACACTGCACGTTCCACGACTCGGCGCCGCCCGTCCGCCGCCTCGCTCCGCCCACGTTTTTGTTCAGCGCCACCAGCATGTTGTCGCCCTTGCCCCGCTTCTTCCACCTCTCGCGAAGTTCTCCAAGACGTCCCACGCCCGGGGGCCCGACGCGGCCGGTGGATGTCGTGCCACGGCTCCCTCGCCCGCCCTTTCTTCGATGGACGCCCACGGAAGTTTGGGCTGGTGGAAGTCCTTGTTGTGCGCGTGGTGCCCGGGCCGCGGCGGAACAGCGGTGGTCCTGCGTGTCGTACCTCCGTCGCCACAGGTCGATGCCGCCCGAGGAAGCTCACGAGCCCTCGGCGGCGACCAGACCCAACCCCCGCCGCCGCCGACGATCACCGTCTTCTGGTGGTGCGTGAACATGGTGGCCGCCCCGATGTCCCGCACGTAGCTCCGGTCCTTGTCGTGGTTCCGCGGGCACAAAGACGCGACTGCACGCACGCGTGTCGCGGAAGAAGCTCGCCGTGTCCTGGTCGTGCGTGGCCATCAGCCCGTCGCGCCGATGGGGCCGAGCCCCACCGACGTCCGGTCGCCCCACACCAGCATCAGCACCGTGACGCCCTCGTTGGCCTTCGGATGAGCAGCTCGCCGAGATTCTCCGGACGACGCCGACGGCTCCGCGCTGGGTCGCGCACCAGCACGACGTCCGTGTTCACGGACCACCGGCGATGTACACCATCCTGCGGGCCCTGTTGATCGCGTCGAACACGTCCACCCAGCACTTTTTGTGGCTCAGAGAACCTGCCGTCCCGCGAAGCGGATGCGCGCGCGCGCAGCGGATGCCGGCGACGCGGCGCGTGCGCGTCCTCATACAGCCGCACCCGGCATCCGCGGCGCTGCTTGAAGAAGGTGTAGGGCACGCCGGGCGACGCCGCGCTGCCGACCCCGGTGCCCCATCCGGCGGTGGGGTCCGCGGCGACTTTGGTGAACTGGAGCTGGACGCGTATCTGGTCACCGCCTTCCAGCGGCTGGAGCTTCGTCGCGGATGGGGAGCCAGAGGTCCACCTTGTGGCCGGCGACGACGCCCTCCGTGGGCAGGTAGGCGCGGCCGATGAGCGTGGCGCCGATGGCGTTGTCGGCCTTGACGGTGAAGATGATGTTGCTGGCGTCGTGCGCGCAGTAGATGTGGAAGGACTCGTCCCACTTGGGGAGTGGACGGGGGCAGCATGCGCGTCCGCCCCAGGCGCGCCTTTGTCGATGTCCACCGTCGCGTATAGCTTGCCATCCGTGCCGAGGCCGATGGCATTCTCCAGCTGTTGCAGCGCCCAAAACGCATACCGTGGGGTGGTCATGTACGGGTACCATGGAAAGGGGTGGCATATGTGTGGTACCAAGTAGCATAAACAAAAATCGAGGATGAGGAAAACCTGGCCTTTGCAGAAGGTCAGCTTCTTGATCCATGAGAACACCTTCTTCTTCATCAAAGTCTGATTGCAGACAAGTTCAAAATATATGAAGAATATATCTGTTATTAGTGAATGGCATTTGGACAATAGAATGCAGAATGTATTTAATTGGTGCACTTTGTACAAGCTAAACTTTCTCAGCTATTATGAACAAAATGGTAGACTGACAATGAAACATTGAAAGTAGATTCAACATTAAAATTACTAAAGTATGCATACCATTGACATTTCTGTAGTTCTTATGACACGATGATGGCTAAGATTTCTAGTTTCCTCAAAATGGCCGTAGTTTTGCAAAAGTTATTATTCGTGTACAAGGAAGGCCGAAAGTGCGTCGGCCCAACCCAACAAGAATAAGCTGCCAGCAGGGTGATCCATACTCCCCTCTCTATCAGGGGAAAAGCAGGGTTATCCATACCAAAAGAGATGTCGTTATGACGAGCAGCATGACTATGGAATTAGTTTTATTATATAACAGTATCTATATTTATTTCTATATATACATCTATACCTTCTTGATATATTTCTATTTATATCTAACATGATATAATATTAAGGATGGAAAAATTTATCTGTTGTCGCTTGTAGAAACAGATTCGAATTTGATACGACGACCCTGCCTTCACCCTATCCGTGCCAAGTATGTGATCCGGAGTTAAGGCTTATTCATGCTCATACGACTTTGATCAATTCACGTCCAACAATAATACCAAGTACACGATTCAGAGACGCATTATGTTCCTTTACAACATATTTATGTGTTATGCTAGTGTATAGAGCTAGTAGAAAAGCAAACTGTTTTCTTTTTCTTGTGATCCTTGTGTTTAATTTCCTCTCCAAATTAGACCAGTCTACTAGCCGGTCAAGGGAGTCGCAGTGACTACTAGTCCAGACTAGATGGGAGCCTTAGCTTTCTGTGAAGAAACATGTATGTGTACAACAGAGCAGAGCACAGTATATGGCCGTACCTTCTTGGTCGGCTGCAGCTTGCCGTCTGCGGTGACGGAGAGGTCGGCCTCCAGGATCCTGGCCTCCATCACCCCGTGCAGCAGCAGCTGCGTCTTCTGTGGCTGTCCGGCCATCATCCCGTTCCTTCCTTGGGCGGCTTCTTCGATCCGGCCGATGTGCTAGCTCTTCCGCCACCTATAGCAGCCTAGCTAGCTTCTTGTGGAGAGCTACTCGCCAACACAAGGTGTATATATACTGCTGGCGCCAAGAAAGCACTGCAAGGATGTATCTTTATATCCATGGAGAAGAGAAGAGAAGAGAAGAGGGTGCTGTGGGTCAGTCACTTGGCGTTACCTTTCCCTCCTTCCTTGCTTCAACAACAATCTGAGAATAGGAGAGGACCTGCTGCTTCTGGAGGACGGAGTCGGTATCGCAGCAAGGGATCGGACCATGACAAATGAGCTGAGCACGCACACGGAGGGCAGATAGCCCAGGAGAAGTAAAGGACAAGTCCGCCGCCGATACTGGGTTTCCCACCGGGGTTTCGCGAGATCCGCCATCGTCGCGCACGTACACGCGCTTGCTTTGTTCTTTCGGGGTGCCTCGGAAGTCTTGGTCAGAATTCAGAAAAGCACCTGTCTAGATTAAACGGTCCCTAGATGATCCAGGACCAGGAGACGCAGAGTGGCGTGCTATGACCAATCATATCGCGCAGCTCGTACAGATCATCCTTTTGTTTTTCCTCTCTGGGTCTCCAGTCTCTCGTGCTTACTGTAGGCCTTACCACGCGGAAGACGACGGGATTTGACCCAGACTGCTCAATGCTGGCTTCCACTTTTTTTTTCTAGAAAAGATGCATATATACCGTTGTTTGTTGTTCATGAGATGGTATCATGGTCATCTCCCGGCCGGCCCGGTCCAACTGCGTTATGGACTATATTATGGTACTAGTGAATTGCGCAGCGCCCATGCGCGTGCATTACACGTCGCGGCATCCGTGGAACAATTTTCAAAGAATAGATATGGCAGCCATCGATTGCAGCGCTGAAGTAACAGATTGACCGGGGTTATGTCCCGAAAAGAGCTGTTGTAAGATGGTGAACATCATTTTATATTACACAAGACAGAGCGTTAAAATAGTACTTAAGTAAGCCTTACATAGACAGGCCCACATCGAGTAGCACTTGTTTATGCAGTACATACAAAGAAGTTTGTCAAAGAAGCAAACAACATCAGTAGGATAAAAGTGTTAATCTAGGATAACCAATAGCGCCATAAACTGAGTCCTTGCCATATGCTGATTAATTCCCATATGCCTCGAGAAAACCTTACTCGTACATTTAAAGCTTTAGACGTTAAGGGATCCTGGTCAGATATCATAAATAGCAAATTAGCAATAAGATGATAGTATACATCTTATTTTTATGCATGATCCAATTTCAATGGTTTAGATAGCCATATATCCCTGAAAAACAAACTACAAGAAGGAATGAGAACAGGGCAAGCGGTACCATACTATGCAAAAACTTAGGTACAAAAATAGGCTGACTATAGATTCTAACTGAAGATACTACACAATATGGCAGGAGCTAATCTAATAGACCAAAATATGTCGATATAGCCAATTTTGGTCAATATGCGAAGTCTGGTAAGGTATATATGATAGACGAAGAACCCAAAATATAGAGAGGCTAATAATTTACTCTAAAAATAGATGTATGAATATATATTTTACACAGCCATTAGACCAAAGATTCTAAATTTTTGTTAATCTGCAAAGAACCAATTATCTATCGGACCACCATCTTTTTTATTGACATTTGCATCGGTAAAAAGAGAAACAATTTCTGATGATATGGACTACAAACAACGATCCGATCAACTTAGAACCGGTAGTCCCGATCCTTCGATAGTAGCACCATTGTCTCGCAAGTTGCAACCACGACCTAAACAAGAATTATTCATAGTGCAAACACATGAGCACACGAGCATGCATAATACTATCTTCTCAAAAAAAAAAAAAAAAAAAAAAAAAAAGCATGCATAAACCTGGCATATGAGCAGGCTTGCTTTTGATGTGATTAGAGTAAAGGGGCATTGAATCAAACACCTTGCAGGCATGACAACAGCTTTGCTGCTCCTTGCCTCCTTCCATGGTGTAGCATAGCTGTGTGCTCTTCCATTGCGTAGCATAGCTGCGTGCACTTGTGGCCAGGCATGGAAGTTTCCTCCTCGTGAGATGTAGAGGAGGAGGATGCCACCAGGAGCTTCACCCGCCACAAATTTGCAGGCGTTGGCAGCACGGGGTCCAGTACGGCGCCACCTCGGAGACCATAGGCCATCTCGAGGATGCAGATGTTGGAGCAAAGACTTGGGCGGCAGAGGAGAGAGCGGAGGTCGAGGCCCCTTTGCCACGACGCGCCTACTCCTCGCCGGGAGGACCGCCTCGAGACGGTGGGCCGGCTCAGCCAGGTGCGCCGTTCGCGCCCGAGGCGTGCCGGAGCTGGGGCCGCCGGGGCCAGGTCATCCGCCTCTCGCTCCCTGACGCCATCTCATGGCTCCGCTCGGGGTCCGCGGCCTCCGGGCCGCCGCTTCCACGGTGCCCTCCGTGGTCGCGGCCATCTCGACGAGGTGGCGCGCCGACTCCACCGGGCGGCGGCGGGACCTTCACCCGAGCAGCCCGCAAGCGGACCGTGAATGGCCGCAATCAGAAATCAAAGCCGTAAAACACCATCGAAAAACAAAATCAGCCAATGCCTCGCTTAAAAGAGAAGGCGAACCCGAGCCGACCATGACGCCTGGCCGCCGCCATTCCCGACGGCCACAAGACGCCCGCGCCACGCCAACAGTGCCGCCGGCGAGATCTAGCAGAATCGACCATAGCAACCTACAAATCGGCCGCGATCACAACGGCCCGACCGCCACTAGAGGATCGGCAAGAGAATCGTAGAAAGATCCGGCAGAAAAACAAAGGGCGGCCACGAGGAGCGTAAAGAACGCTGGACGAGAGCATACCTCGCCAAACCAGCGGAACGGAGGAGGAATGACGGAATGAGGTGGGAGGGAGGGCTCTTGCTCGAGGCTACGCACCCGAGACGACTCGAGAACACACCTATCTCGATCCCACAACACGGCATCCAACCACGCATTAACCGGCACGGGGGCCAAGCACGCAATGGGCAAGCGAGCCCCACACTACCACCGGCATCGGGACCCCTACCCCCCCGTAGCACCAAGGCGACGACACAAGACCAGCCACAAGACCATAGACCTTTTTCCGAGCCCAGCAGCGGCAAACGCGATGGCACCGCAGCCGGGCCCAAGCCAAGGCACCCAACCGTAAGTAGACAACGAACCCCGCCGGCCAATAGACGATTGACAAAGAGCAGGAGTCACCCACGACGTTTGACCGAGGCGAGAACTCTTGTTTCCTAGCACAAAGTCAGCCACTACCAGCCATGGATCCAGATCGTGACGGCTAAAATTTTTTCTCGCTACCGTGGATATCACCAGGCCGCAGCAAGGCCTCCCCGTTCTACTTCTTTTAAATATCCACACTTTGCGTGCGAGCTCATGGCCTGCGATCGATGAACAGTCTAGGTGCTCGTTTGGCCCTGAAAGGTTTATACATCTTTCGCTTTTACCTTTTGGCTATCTTCCACCTGTTGCTGGCCGGGTGGTGAATAGTGCATATACTCCCTCCGTTTCATAATATTTGGAACTGTGGGTTTCGTGCCATCAAATATGACCTATGTTTGACCAAATTTTTACCAAATACTATTCATATTTATGACTTCAAATTAACTCGCAAAACATGCCCGTGCGTTGCACCTGGACGTACAATTGTTGTCTGGTAACCATGCCAAGTAAATAAGTAGATACACGAAGCCACTACGGTAGGACCACGGCTGACCGCGCCTCGCGGGCTCGGCGTGGTGATCATCCCGAGTGGCTGGCTGCATGCACGCAAGCGATGGATAGACGGGCATGTTTAGTCTGTGAAAAGTGATCCTGAAAAGTCTTCTACGGCACGCCACATCGAATCTTGTGCCGTATGCATAGGGCATTAAATATAGGTAAACAAAAAAACAAATTGCACAGTTTGACTGAAAAGTACGAGACAAATCTTTTGAGCCTAGTTACTACATGATAGGACAATAATTATCAAATACAAACGAAAAGTGCTACAGTAGCCCAACCCAAAATATTTCACCAACTAAACACACCCGATGTACTCAAGTTGCATATGCACCAGGCCGAGACGGCGACCCTCCACTACCATCCACGGACCGGCCGGCCGTCGCTCGCGCGGCGTATTCATGTATGCCTCCGTCCACAGCTAGTCCCAGGATCCAGAGGCCAGGGTAGTCCCAGGACCCAGAGGCCACGCGGACACGCCAGGTACGCGTGCCATCGAGTTCGACGGCGGCCTCACGAGTCGTACGTAGGATGAGGATATAATCCTCGTGTCGTGCATGGCCCAGGTGTGTGTAGAGGATGAGGGCGACGTCGTCTCATGGCTGCATGCCAATATGCCACGCCATTGTCCACCATCCATGCGTGGATCGGACATACTCAGATTGGTGGGTGAGAGTCCTAGACGGACACGCTAGTTGCGAGCGGACGGAGATAGGCGTAGGTGAAAGGAAAGAGGTGGGAAGAAAAACGGTGAAAGAAATTTTGGTGGATCAATCTAAATTTTGGTGGACCGAAATTTCCTCGCTTTTTATTAGGTATAAATAAATTTATTAAAAACTACATTTCGTAATGAATCTAATGAGATTTATTTGATAGCATAAATATTGATAGTTTTTTTATCTATAATTAATTAAACTTGGGATACTAAACTGCGACACTGTGTTAGAATTGCAAGTTTTTTTTGGAAGAGTGAGTACTAAAATTTGTCAACAGTTTTTTCATCGAGCCAAGGACCGAAATGGCGACACAGACAAGCAAACGGAGCCCAAATCAAAAATCTTTTTCAAAAACTTGGTTTATGTTCCAAGCTTCATCAAACGTCGACACTGTAGCGGATCATTCGAGATGTCGACACATGTGTCTTGTACTTAGCTTGGTGGTCAACCAAGTGTTGACAACATCTTGCCTTACACTTGCTCCAACCCCGGCTTAGATTTCGTTCACACCGTCTTCATCTCTGTCATGCTCATGCTTATGCCGTTGCTCATTGTTGGGTGGAAGTGTTAGCCGTCCAAACTCCACAGTCCATCCTCCGCCCCTTGGTACCTCGGTCCAAGCCATGCATGGTGTTTGCCCTTCACCACTCCTCGCCCCATTAGTAACTCCTTTTTAGTGATCCATTACTAGAGGTTTGGAGGTGCATCACTGATCCAAGTGGCGCACGCAGCAGAATGAAACAGTACGTAGGAGAGGGAACACCAGCGCCAGAGCAGTTTTCAGCGCCGGCAAGCCGTTGGCTAATCGACAAGAACTACAGCCATACCAAATTGCCCCTTCCTTACCTTACCAAAAGTCTTCGCCGGCAGCAGCAGTGGGTTGGGGTCCCCAGGTAAGGTGATAACAAAATACTATGAATAAACAATTACAAGAAGACAAGACTATAAGTAGCTCGAGCAGCAGTGGATAGCAAAATACTAAAAGGTTGTTATTTTACAGGAACATGATAATGAAGTTCAGAGGTCGAAGTACAACATAAGGAAATAAGCAATCATTGTGTCATTACTTGCTGCAACAGACAGAGATTACCCTCAGGCCCCAATATCCAAAAAAAAAACATCCTTGTGCTGTGCCCAACTGAAACTTTACCAAGCAGAATTATATGGTGCTTCGTCTCTCTTAAGCGCAAGAAATTCAGGATGAAATACCCGTCCCAGACAGAGGCATTTACTTGTCCTGCACTCCCTACACTCCATTTTCTTAAAACTATAATGGGACATTGGGATGATTTCCTATTCTGTTCTCTCCTTATAAACTGCTCTTTCCAAGTTGCTATCATTGCAGAGCCCTCAATGAGGTTCATGCTATAAATCATTGTTGGCAGCTGACATCACCAGCACAATAGATTTACTGTTTCAAATAAAAAAAAAGGAGTAGAGTGGCATTTAGTATAAGGTACAATATAACAATCCATATATACTCCTAGCAGTGATAACATTGTCAAATCACAAGGGAAAAACATTGAAAATCCTAGATAGGTTGCAAGTTCCATGAGACAATATGACAATTGGGTTAGTTTCATGTCACCGTCAAAGGATTGCATAGGAGTACTCAGATCCATGGAATGAAAACAGAGGAGACAGTATACGGAACACGCACGACAATCAGATCTATGTAACGAAATCTCTACACCATGTCACTGATCATGCCATTCAAACCACACAGTTGAGCCAATAGAATAAATAGGCCATAACATCATATGATGTTTAACCAGGAGTTACAAATCTACTATGGTATTTCCCTTGTGCATGGATTGGCTTTAAATCTGACATGTAAACTCACTAGTTGTATCAGTGATGATGGGTAATTAAAAAAAATAATCCACACTTTTCACCTCGTAGCTCTATTTAAATGGGGAAATTTTGGACCGAACTCATTCAGAATCCTAAAATTACATGAGAAAATTTACTCACTCCATTTCCATCAAGATAAAATGGACAGTCCATGTAGGCAAATGTAATTCACACTTTCCCAATCAAATAACAGCTCACCAATATTCTAGAATATAAGGATATAACCTTATAAGCTCACATTCACTGCATTGAAAATTTCATAACAAATTCAATTGGAGGCACTGAACAACTGTAACATATAGCATGAACTTGATGTAAAGTAAGTGTATGTTAAGAAAAATTGAAGCAAGGCTTGTACCTTATTATTGCATCGGACTAAGATTTGAATGCTGCAAAAATTGCATTTGTCAATAAAAATTCAATATTAGCATCCACTTTTTAGTCTTGTGGTCTGAATCTTTTCCCCCACTTAATAAGGAGCTCTTCAATATCAGCATCCATTCTTGTACCCCCTACCTCCCCACACCAACATGTGTCCAAGATCACTGATGGATGATCCATCAACCTCATGAACTGCTTTGAAACCCATCCCGTGTAGAATCTAACGAGCTGACAACAATGACAAAAGTTTCAAATTTGTTGGTCAGTGCACCATGGAAATGTGCACCAGGTAGTACAGAAGTCGTTGTTTGTAATTTCTGTTTTGTTTTTCTTTTTATTTGTCTAATAAAAAATCGGCAAAACTTTTGCCACCTTTCTGAAAAAGTACACCTTGCCACCTTTGGAAAGTATCATACATTCAAAATGTGACATCTTGATCAGGCACACTCCCAAAAGAAAGCATTAATTTTATGTATCTGTAATAATCCACATCTAGTACAGCTTCCAATTTTAGATCGCTGCATCCCATGAACTAGTAGGCAAAAAAAATATTATTTGTTTTTTTTTCTCTCTAAAAAAAAAGGAAGATAATAGCAAGAATGATATGGGAATTGACAAGAACAGGGACCAGTGTTTAGTTTTCAAGCAAAAACATGTGCAGTAACTATTAAAATACTATCAGAAAACTATTAGAAAACTGAAACTATTTATGGTCAATGATTCTACTGCAAATAGTATTTTTCAAACTTCATTCATCATAGCTTCTTGTCCATGTGAAACATTTGACACAAACTCAGAAAGTAAACTTAAAATCTGCAACACCACACTGCCAATAATGATTGATGTCGCGACTGAATTTTTCAGAACAAGTGAATTTTGACAACTACTGCAAACTCAGAAGCTAACAAACTAAAAGGAATTTCATGGCACACCATGCCAACACCGACATTACCAAGTCGACAAACATATGAACCACCAAGCGCTCACAAAAAGTTATTCATCTAGGGGACAGAGACTGCGGTTAAACCTTATGGTGGTAGAGCGGCGTGTCGTTGATAGCGAGCAGCTCGGCGCGCTTGCACCCGGCATCAAAGCCGTGCCTCACGGCGACGGCACCGAGGAACATCCCCAGCCCGAACAGTGGTCGGTCCGAGACGCTCAGCGTGGCGCGCGTCATGCGCATGGAGTCAAGGTGCAGCACGGCGCCGCCAGGCCACGGCCGGACGCCGCCCTCGGCGCGGCCAAGCTCCACGGCGTCCCCCCCCTCACCGCGGGTGGCCGTGACGCGGAAGAAAGGGCCGGCCGTGCGAAGGCGCATGCGCAGGCCCTGCGCGCGCGACGCCGCCATGATGTCCGCCATGGTCGGGAGGGGCGCCGCTGGCCGCGCGGCGGGGCTCGCTGGCGAGTTCGGTGCGGCCATATGAGAGAAGTGGAGCAGGGAGTGGTGAGCAGGGTGGGCGCGTCTGCACAATGCAGCTGGGTGGATAATATGGGATTTGAAAAAAAAAAAGTTGTACATCCGGATACACATCTGGCTTTTCAAAAATCAAATATTTTTAAGTTTAATTAAAAATATTATTAATAATTATATCACTAAATAAGTTTATTATGAAAGTATGTTTTTTATGCTCACCATAATAATACTTATTATGGATTATTTTTCTCTCTCGATCATGTAAAAGATTTACACGTTTTGTATTAAGATAGAGAAAGGTTCAATACACCATGTCTTAGGGGCGCCCCAGCGTGTCAAACGAGATTTTACATGAATACTTATTATAAATTGTAAATACTAATATTTTTTATAAATTTGATTAATGAATTTTAAAATTTTTGACTTTTTAAGGAACGTGATGTGTATTTATTTTTAGGATGGAGAGAGAGCATGCTATTCAAGTGAATTCCGATACTAAGATAAGCTAATCACCCCGTGCTACCGTGCATCACAATCATCTCACAAACCTAAAATGTATAGTGTTATGCAGAGTGCGATTATCATATATGTTCATATATAAATTAGTTTTATTTTTAATTATAAAATAGTTTTATTTTCAATTATATTGTCGGTAGCTACACGTACACGACCAGGTATACCTAGGTTCGTTTAGTTTCTTAACTAGTTTCTTGAGACTATGCTATGATGAGTTGCTACTAAGAGCACCTCCGGTGTTGTGGTTGAACCGTGGTCCATTAGAGCGAACTAAAAATTGAGTTCGATAGCTCTCCAAAGGTGCTTTATGGGTCCATGTGTGATTAAAAATTCGTTTTGCAAGGCCAAGACGTCTTCGTCCGTGACCTTTGTCCCTCGACTTCTCTCCCCTCCGGCCCTAACAAATAATATTCTATGCAGCTTGGTTCAAACCGCCTTCTTGAGTTCGCTCTTCACTCGACACGCATGGTTCGATCCCTACAATGTGATGGTTCGGTTGAATGAGCCCATGGTTCGCTTTTACACCAACACTGGAGGTGCCCTAAGAGCATCTCCAACAGCGGTTTACCATCTTAACTTGGCATACATAAAATTTTAGCAAATTGAGAAAAAATAGCCTCCAACGACTTGTCATCCAACTTGCTAAAAAGTAACAACTTGGTAAATTTCTCCTCCCGACGCGCAATATATTTGCGCGGCGCATACCGCTTGGCAAATTCGGTTTGCTCGCCGCCGATTCTCGAACCTCTTTGTGGAGGTTCCTGCCTGATGCATGGTGGCCGGCAGAACCTCGCTATGGATGTCCTGCTTGTGCTACAGTGTGTCGAGTAGCACAAGTGTTGGTCGCCGGCAGAGAATACAGTTTAGATGTAGCCTTAAATTTCTTCCCAAATTCCACTATGCAAAAAGAAGATTCCTCATCACATCAAAATGCCGGCACATGTATCGAGTACTAAATGTAGGTAAAAAATAAACTAATTACACAGTTTAGATGTATGCGTTCAGGCGATTCTTTTGAGCCTAGTTACGCTATGGTAGTATAATATTTACCACTAACAAACGAAACGTGCTACAATTGTCGATGTGACATGCTACAGAATTTTGCACCAAATTTTGGTGATCTAAACACACCCAAGTGCGTGTATTGTGTTTGTGAAGTAGCACATGTGCTTGCTTTGTGCTTTGATGCTCGCTAGCGGGGAAATATCCTCCATCGCAGTAAAAAAACACCGCAAAAGCCGGTAAAAAAAAACACCGCAAAAAAATAAGTTTGGGCCCATCTATTTGAGATTTGAGGAGTTAATTTTACCAAACTATTGGAGAGGGCTTATTTTTTCACTTGACAAATAGTTTAGCAACTTGGCAAATTTTAAGATTTACCAAGTGAAAATTAGCAAACTGTTGGAGATGCTCTAAATGGAATGGTCTTATCAACGTCCATTGAATTGGCAAATTTTGTAAGTTTGTCAGATTATCCCTTGCTTGCTCTAGCCTTCGGTAGGAACCTCAAAACCTTGACCTATCTAAGGAACTCTAGATCTATGTTTATTTTTAAAAATTGCAGAAGCATTTTATCACATGGTATGGCCTTCGATGTCTCTTATCTCCATTCCTTTTTTTTTTTTTTACCTTGCCATTAACCTTAAAGCTATGCCATCCTAGTTTGCCTGAAAACTAATTGCTTGCTGTGGTGTAAGTGTGATTGTGGTCTGCTCGTAAACTTAGCCATCTCTTGTTACAAAAAGTGTGGCAAACATCTTCTCATTGCTTATATTCATATTCAATAATTATTAAATGAAGACAGACAAAGCTGGCCTGGTCGGTTTCTAAATTTGTCCAAGGCGATTTCCGCAAACGCGGTGAAGGTACATAAATGATGGAGGACTGCTCACACATTGCGAGAAAACCACGAACCTCGTACCCACCCATACACCAGAGCCGTAGTGAGCCGGTGCCACAGACCTGTGCTTTGTGTAATGTGGGGCAGATGAGAGGATCGTGGGGATCGAACCCAATCCGCAAGCGGAGTGTCTGACCCACCAGTCTAGCATCCATTGTCATATGGGCAATATTACAGTGTAAAAAATAATTAAACGCATTTCTTGTCATCTAGATCAGAGTCTTGTCTATACGGAATAAAAATAAAATACAACAACCTAAGAGCTGCGACTTCTGATTAAAATACACAATTGTTGGAAATAAACTTTATATAGCTCTTCTCCACTACTCATTCGGCGGGAGAGTTGAACTAGGAAAGTTTCCATGTGCTACAGCAATGCAAGAACATAATAAATCAAGATTAAAATACACGAGAGTTGACTAAGATGTAGCCTGCTGTACGTGTTGACTGTGGGGAGTCTATTAAATTAGCAGTTGGATATATACAATAAATTTTAATTGCATTTTGCTGCCTAGGTACTCAAGTTTTCAAGTATTCTTGACTTAGGTTTGGTTATTCTAGGATGTATTATAAGTTATAATGACCTGGATATATAACCAGTTTTTTTTTTTCCTGAAATAATGTACTCCTATACCATAATTTGAAAGAGTAGCCTCTGTCGGTATGGTTTAAAAATAATTTTTGACTGCATCTGTATCATGCAAGATATATCAATATATATAAAGTATGAAGCTTACTTGTCTAAGAGGCCTTCTTTTTTGCCTAGATATGGGGGGAATGGATCCACTACTGGCACTAGCTCATACACTGCAACAGGTCAATTGCCATCTTAGCTGCATAATTAAACAGAACTTTTAACATTATTCAAGCTTAGCACCTTGACTTTAGATGCATAACTTGCTGTCAGTCTCATGGTTTACTGCTAATGAGGATCATGTCGGGCTTCTGAAGCATAATCGCCATCTTCTGACTTCGGAATCTCAGGCCCGGAAGGTTGCTCACAATTTTTTTTCCCAAGCGGGATCTGTTACTTATGATTGTGCTCTTGTTTCAGTGCCTAACTCGAGAAATGTAAACAAGCACTTTCCACAGTGCTAAGTGCTAACTGTTGATGCGTACACTCCAGCTTCCAGGCTTCCAGTTGGTAAACATCGTCGGCGACGACGATGGATCAACTGAAATAGAGCCTCAGCTCGATCGAATCAACAAAATCGTCACACTACATTCGGGAGAAAGAAACCAGCAAATTCGTAACAATTTTATTCAACAACTCGGTTATACTTATGAAGAATATACTAAAAGTATTATTCAACAACTCGGTTATACTTATGTACAAATTAAGAGCACTTTCAATGGACAACTAATTAACATAGCTCTAAGTGTACAATTGCTCTATATCCATCCAACAAGGTGCAATTAATCTCTCTACCCTCTAACTATAGGATCGCTGAAATGAACAAGCATCCTTCACCGCTGCGACGTTGCCACGACGGCGGCCGGAACGCCAGTTGAGACCTGAAAAACCTCCGGGTTCCAGTCGCCAGCCGCCACGTCGCCGTCGATGACGAAGCCAGCGAACGTGAGGCTGTGGGCGTAGTACTTGTCCACGTCGTCTCGCACCACCACCACCTCCACCTCCCCGTCGACGTCGCCCGTGCCGGTAGGCAATGGCACCACCCTCCGATGGCCGTCCGCCTCACTCGTCATCATCCGTCGAGATCCCGACAACGCACGGAACAACCCCGACCATCGCCGGCTAGGGGCGCGCCGCCGACATTGTGCGCAGCGCCACAGACGACGACGTCAACGCCGCGCAGCTCGGTAGCGCGGTCGTCGACGCGGTCACCGCGCTCAGTGCCCTGCGGAGGCGCTTGGCCTCGTCGATCTCCCGTCTCAGGCGCTCCGGCAGCCGCAGCGTGAACCGGTCCACCCGCTCCTCGGCCGTCTCCGCCTGCTCCTCGTCCGACGCCGTGGACGTGGTGTCCTCTCCAGCTCCTGCTCCTGCAGCAGGAGTTGACCCGTCCACGTTGACAATGACAACCGTGTCGGTGGTGGGCGCGCCGGACGCCTGGGCAGCGAGGTCAGCGGCCAGGACGTGGCCGGCGTCGGTAACGGCCGGGTCGGAGAGGTCGGCGCGGCAGACTGGGCAGGTGACGTGCGCGGCGAGCCACGCGTCGATGCACGCGGCGTGGAACACGTGGCAGCACCCGGGAGCAGGCGCAGCTTCTCGCCGGCGTCGTCGAACGCGGACGGGCAGACGGCGCACTCGAGCGCGCCGCGGCCGGCCTTCACCGCCCGCGCCGTCGCGTACGTGAGCACCGGCAGCGCCTCCATCGCCGCGGCGTCCAGCCCCGCCGCCGCGCGTATCCTCGCGCCCCCGCCGTTGGACGCGAACGCGGCGGCCGCAGCGGCCGCGACGGCGGCGCTGGCGGTGCCGCGGCGCGTCGTCGTGTTGGCTCCGGCTCCGGAACAGCGGCGGAGGAAGGCCGAGAAGAAGCCGAGCAGGAAGAGCGCGACGATGAGACCGATGAAGAGGAGCGAGGTGGTGACGGCAAACCTACCCCCTCCGTCACCGCCGCCGCCGCCGCCGAAGCCGCCCACGGGTGGTGACGGAGGTGAGAATGCGCTGGAGACGGTGGCGCCGGGCGGCGGCTGGAGGAGCTGCGAGGAAGCGGGGCGGGCGATGGCGGCGAGCAGGAGTGCCAACGGCCAGAGGAATGTAATACGGTGGCGGTTAGGCCACCACGTGCTGGTCGGCGACGTGGGTGCCATGGATGTCGTCGAGGGTGTGGAGACGCTGGAGAGAATGAAGATGCGTGGTGCCCGGTCGGCGGTGACTGGTGAGGAGGGAAGTGGGGCGGCCGGCGCGCGCTCGCGTGACGACGGTGGGTGATGTGAGGAGGGCCGTGGAGAAAAATATGAAGAGGCGGAGGAGGTGGAGACGTGGGAGCGAGGAGTGACGTGGGAGCGATCCAGTAGCAGCCGGAGCTCTCTCATTTGTTTGATGAGGACAGCCATAGAATATTTGGTGTAGTGTAGGTCGATGAGTGCTGCGTTTGACATTGTTTAACGCAGGAGAACCCCAGGAGATGAATGCTGACATGTGTGGTTACGCCAAAGTCAAACTCCCCCGTTCCGTGGACAGCCGCGTGCGTGGTCGATGGCAACCCTTCACCTTTCTGTGGACACTAAACTTCCTTTCTCACCTTGTCCTGACATCATTTGGTTCAAGTGCACTCTTTCCTTTTTATTTTTTGATTGACAACCGAGGGAGCATACAACATAGCAATCATCATGTTTGAGAGGGAAACATTTGTCTGGGGTGTTTATTAGCTGCGAGAATAAGCGATTGCAGCAGCTGTAACCGCTTATTCTTGCAGCTAAACACCCCATTGAGATTTCAAAATATGATCATCACTCTTTCTTGGCGTCGAATTGAATTTTTCTTGTATAATTTAACAATTCATTACACCCTGGCGCAAATCTCAAAAAGGAATGCGAATTTTGCAACATAATCTATAGCATGAATTTGAGGATTTCTAGAGGGACAGAGAGATAGAGAATGGGTTAGAATTACATGATCTCATAACCACCTCTTCAGTCATTACTCCGCTTAGACCACCACCTAAACACTTCGGCCAAGCCCCTATGCCTACTTGGGCCAAACCTAGTCCAACAACAAAGCCAAATGCATGGCGAGGCCTAGCTCCATCAGCCACTGGTCTTCAGCTTCCTCCCCACCTTACTGCATTCCCTAACACAAAGGTTGAGCAATATATATTAGGGTAGGGTTTAGTGTTTCATGGAGGGCTTCATACTGGAAACTACAAATTTGAAGCAAAGATGTACAATAAAATGCTACCATCTTGGTCCCCAAACACTTATGAAAGACAAATATCAACCCCTACACTAAATAATCATGTCAACATAGCATAAAAGGAGTCACGTCTCTAATGTAATATTAGAGATGCGGATACATGAAACGCGTCACTAATTAGGTGTCAACCATGGTCAGTAAGCAAAAGACTAACTAATGACAAGTTCTTAGAGACTATTTCCAATTAGATGAATCTATGATGTAACAGGTGTTGTCATGTTCCACCAAGACGAGTCTCTAATATATTGGCACATCACATGCTCTTGATACATAAATAGAGTCCCTATTTTTATGGCAATCGTTAGAGACGTTCTTATTAAGCCGAGTCTTTGAGAATAATGCTTATTTCTGATGCATTAGACCAAGACAACTTTATGATGTATCGTTGATTGGTGGTAACGACCCATAAGTTGTTGTTGGTTGGGTACATGTTGTCCAGGTGGTGGTAAGCACCCTCCCCTTGCTCCCTACTGGCCATGGCGTGCTTCCCCCCTAGGGCCTTTTACCGCCTTAGATCTGGCCGACAGGGGGCGTAGAGATGAGGGTTGTGGCCCCAAATCTAGTGATCGTGGGTCGAGTGCTGCGATTTGAATAGCGGTGGCAATGCTTGCAGTCCACTAGTGACAATTTAAGGGATTTCCATCCAATATGTGTCGACTATTTAGTGCTTGCTTGTTCTTGTGTCTTCCTCATGGGCAATGTTTGCTTCTTTACCCAAATCATGTGCAAACATGTTCCACGTCTTCGATGAGCGTCGACTCATCATTGACGGGTTTTTGTTATACGTGTCTATGGTGTATTGGCATCAGTGATGTGTTTTTACGTGTCACTACTGTGTTCACATCTGAAACTTAATGTGTTCAGAGACATATAATATATCCTTGTGACTTCCATTTTTCACATTCACATGTCTCTAATGACTGTTTTTGCTTGCGTCTTTAATAATTTGTGATTCAAACGAAGTCCACTTTCAATATATCTCTGTATAGTGTATACACGGATACAGAATCCGCTCGTTTGTGAAATAAAGGCCAAATCCCCTCCCCTCAACTCCATATGCAAATAAAAGCGGTAACGAAAAAGTTTTAACTTATCAACTCCTCGAACAATACTATAGGAATATGTACTGAACATGCCCCTTGTAATAGTACAGGCTCCCATAGCAATGACGTATTTCGGTTCAAGCATTTGCTCATATAATCGCACTAAAGATGGAGCCATTTTCATTGTTACCGTACCAGCTGTTCAGCCAGGCTAGATCATATATATCACGTGAGTTACCAATACATGCTACAATCATAGACATACTCTCTCTGTTTAAAAAATAAGTGCATGTCTTGCTTATCAAGAAGCTAAATTGCACAAGAAAAAATCATCAAGAGATTGTTGTGGAATCGATTTTTACAATAAAATTATCAAGAGATAGGTTTGTGTGATTTCAAACACACCAATTACGTTGTCGCGCGGTTGCGTGTGCACGTCCGTCCGTCCGTCCGGGGTCATCATCCAAGTCTCATGGTGTGGGGAGGCTGCTACCATGCCACGCGACTCGGCGGCATGCATTCCGCGTGTTGTCCCGCCGCCGACCAGAAGCATTAACACGCGTCAGTGAGGTGGTTCAGATAATCAGATTGCGGCGCCGGCTTCTTTGAGTTTGAGCGTATACGTACAAAGTGATATGAGCGTCCGATCTATCGAGGACACGTACGTGCGGTAGCCAGTAAGCAAGAGCAGCAACGACGACGACGGATGGGTTCGGGTTCGGCTAGCTGCAGCGTACGCTGTTGTCGTACCGCATCTCCCTGCCGTGCACTATGGCCGTGCTCCTCTACATGCATTCAGCGCCACTCGTACGCTGGCCATGTTTGACTCTTTCGTAATCGTGCAGGGCACTTCCGGCATGGACCTACGTGGCCATGTTAGACTCTTTTGTGTGTAATAACATCTTGGGAGTCGGAGACTCGATCGTGTTTAGTCCACCAACAAAACTAGGCAAGCAAATCTTCAGAAATTAGCTAGGCTCCTCAATCAGAAAAGTTGATTATGAAACAACCAACTACAAGTGCTTGACAGTAGAAGGAAAACAAATGATAAAACTTGGTTTCTGCAGGTTGCAACGCTTGCACCAATGGAGGGATTCTAGTGTGTGCAGTGCAGCAATGGTGGCGGACTACTACTCGAGCTCACGGACGAGACAACAGGTGGTTAAGGCGTTGTCTGTTGGATGATCGTTGAGTAGAGTTGGGCCATGGGCCGTCATAGTGTTGTCGAGTCGGTCTTTGGGCCAAGTTGTATGGATCGTTATGGAGTTGCCCGTCGAGGTGAACCAAGTCAGGCGGGTGTATAAGCCTGTGTAACCCGTGTGGCCGGGTATCGAATAACAGAACCTGAAATCAAACTCGTTCCCTCTCCTCTGTTTCACGCTCCGTTCATCCCAACTCGCCCAAATTCTCTGCTAAATTCCTGTCCTAATTACAGTTATTGTTCTGAATCCTAGCCGGATCATAACACACCAGTCCCGACCCCGCCACGTCGACGGCGGCCATGGCCGCCGCCCATCATCATCATCCCGCTACACCTGCGATCTCCGTCTCGTCTTCACCGCCCACCACGCAAGCATATCTGGCACGATGCATGCGGTCGTGGGACGGGATCCTGTGCGTGGAGATGTGGGTGTGGCTGCCGCCGGCATCGTTGTCCATCGTGGAGGAGCACCACGTCCCCTACCTGCTCGGTGTGCACCGCCGTCTCCGCCCCCGCACTTCGTGGCTGTGACGGTTGTGGTGAAGGTACAAATATTAATAGCATTCTTCGATCTCTATATTTAGTCACTTCAAAAGAATTGGATTCCTTGAAAACGAGATGTACATTTGGGGTCTGACTTGGTGAGCCTGCCGCGTGTTGTCCCGTCGAACCAGAAGCATTGACACACGCGTCGGATCGGATTGCGACGCCAGCTGTTTGAGTGTGTACGAAATGACTAGCGTCCGAGAACACGTACGTGCGGTATCAGGAGCTGCAACGATGACGAAGGGGATCAATTTCTGGCTGCAGCGTAGCACTCAAAAAAGTGTCGTTTTTGACTTTCAGATATCGTGTTTGACCGATTCATCTTATTCAAAAAAATTATGTAAATTATAAAATTGATAATTGATAAATCAGTATTAAAGTATCTCTAATGATAAATAAGTTATAATAAAATTAAAAATATGGGAGTTGCTATATCTCTTTCACAAGAAATTTTACCATGATTTCTTGCAACAACCTGGACCCTAGGATTAAAATCCAACGGTGGGACTAGTCATAAGATCAATTGACTTGACAACTGACTGGACCCTTGACAATTGACAACGCAACGCACAGGAAACTTCTTAACAGGCCCGCCTACAGTAACGGGTTGATCCAAAACCCGATTACCGGTATGGCTGTGTAGATCTGCCCATTTTCTAATCTGTGCTAGATGCAGCCATCCCGCATGCAGATACGCTTCCTCAGCGCCATCTTCTCGTCACCACATGCACTGGGACTGCTGCTGAAGCTGGTTGCCTGCACACACCAAAGCATTGTTCACACTGGCTTCTTCCTTGTCACCTTCCCAAGGCTTTTGCGGTAGCATGAAGAGGTTGTTCTTCAATTCTCTGCAGGAGCAACTCTTCCAGCACATACAGTACAATGCACAAGCAATGTTCTATCAGTATAGTGATGATTAGTACTGCTAAATACACAATCAGGCACATCTCAAAGTGAAAAAAATGGTGCTACTCCCTTGTATTTATAATAGATGATTGAGACAGAGAAAGCTAAAAAAGAGAAGGTTAACACATGTATTTACCTCTTCATCATAGGTTCATCAGGATGGAGCCCAATTGCATCAGGAGTCCTTTCATCCATGACAATTTCAAATCTTCTATCCAACTTCGACTCCAATACATCATCAACCTGCGAAAAGTCTGTTCATATAAGATGATGATCTTACAATATTACAAGGTAAAGTTAAGTTAAAAATCAGTAAAGTTGAGTTGAAAAATCAGTAAGTAAGCACAGATTATTTTTTGACAAGGAAATGGAAAGTTCAAAAAACCAAAAGTAGTATTCATTCAGTGTAATTACTACTGGACTAGTGTTAGATGTCGTAACTTGATATAGGAAAAATTGACTCCCAATATCATTATTGCCTATTTTAGACTTTCCATATGTACTTGAAGGCATCCATTGCACATGGTAGCTATTTTTAAGAATATTCCAGATATACTAAGATAGCACATTATTGCCTATCTTCAGTCAATAAGTATGCAATTTTTAAGAGATACAATCACCAAGATTAAATATATCTATGGTTCTCTCCGACCTTGATATAGGAAATGTCAAACTCCCAATATCAGTATTCCGATGTTTTTCTACAAGTTTCCATAGATAGATTAAAAACTGTTATCAATAAAGAATGACGGGATGTCCTTAGAATTTGTGTAAACACAATTCTTTGAGTGCTAACACGGGAAGTAAACACCAAATAGCTAGCGTAGGAAGTTCTAGGAGGTAAAATAGGTGCAGTCTTACATGATCTACCTCCTTGCTTTGCAAAAAAATCTGGTTCAATAGTTCATCACCCTCACAATTGTATAAAAATTACAAAAACCAAATATCAAAATTGCACATTTGAAATAGTGCAACTAGTACTTGATGTAAATGCAATTATAATGCAATGTATATATATATATGGCTCATACATGTGAAGCCTCTTTGTGAGAATACTGATTAACTTATGCAACGAAGAAATGATGACTATAGTTTAAGGATTGGTACCAGTGGAACTGTCACTTGAACTAGTAGTTTTGGCAACATTTCACAATAATTTAGTTAGACAAGGCAAACTAAAATGGAAATCAAAGCTGGTGCTCCTCATGAGTTCATTAGCGGCAACAAAGATGAAACAACATGAGCAGGTGCTATTGGGACTCACTAATAACATGCTGGTCCATTTGAATGCCTAGAAGCTCAAAAACCTGAAACCCATCCAGTTAAGCACATAAACTAGTTCCTGAAAAGAGACAAAGCACAATATAGGATCAATATCATGTTGAGGGCCACAACTGAACACAGATGCAATGTAGGATCAGTAGCAATCAAAATTTTAGATACCCATCACTAAAATTGCAGTTAACTATATTTGCAATTTACACTATTACAATTTGCACTCAGTAGGCATTCCTAACAAACATAGCATATTTGTTTCAAGTAAGAAATGATACAAATTGACTGCACCCAATGACTAAATTAGCGGCGAGGAAGCTCAACAAAAAATCAAAGGTGCTAGTGGTACTCACTAATGACAAAGCAAGCTCCATTTCAATCTCCACAACATAGAAAGCACCAGCCTCGGTCCAAGGAATCTGTACCATGACAAACAACAACACAACAAGGCCTTAGCTCTAAAGTTAGGTGCTTATAGTCATAAAACAATGATTGGTCGCCAAAAGAAAATGTAGCATTGTACAATCAACAACGATTATTAGCACAAAGGACAAAATACAAGATAAAGACAGTGGGTAGAGAACAATACAAGGGGCATGACAAGCGACTATACAACACAATCAATAAAAAAATACAATATAAAGTACAAGACAAGGGACAATCCAAACACAATTGCTAGATCTGTGATGAGTTAAGCGTCTCAACCTCGAGGGGCCTAACGCCCACTTTCGGCCTCGGTTTAAAGTGTTACTTTCACAATGCGCCTTCGGCGCTAGGTTCATATAGAGAATCAAGCGATGTCATTTTGTACTTTGTTGTCTTGTATCGCAGGGTCCCCGCTTGTTTTTAAACAATTTGTTTTTATTACAAGGGACAAAACATCGACATAAACAAGGTTCTGAGTTAACAATTTTTTTTTTTTTTGCAGGTCCACATCCAAGGAGTTCATGAAATGAAAGAACCAGATTCTTTAATGCCACATGTTTGTCACCATGATACGATGAATACTATTATCAGGTCAAATATACTCCAAGAGAGGCTATCTTGGTGATGATTGCATTACATGCTATATATACTCCAAGTGAATACTATATCACGTATATTCTTTACGCATCTATTAGATGTGTTCGGTGGAAGGCAGTACTGTGATATATTTTTCGCTCATCTAAATTCTAACCCTTAATCATAAAATAAGTAGCAAAGTGTCGAACTTAGACATACATCATTCTTACGAACCAAAAGTTTCAAACAAGGAATAGATGAGTGTTTTAATGCCATGCTTAATGGTGTAACTCATCATTGATACGCCCATTGGGCTGCAAGAACCAAAAAAGAAATCAGTATCAATGCAAAAAAAAAGAGCACTAGAGAAGCGAGAGAATTTCGGATATGAAAAAACAATAGTATCTTATTTAAGTGCAGGTTACATGTTCCTAATGTCCTACTATTTGATTTTGAGGACCTCGAGCTACTTGTGTGCGAGTGCCCGATTACCCATGTCTTTGATCGAGGGGTCACACATCAGCAGCTCGAGAGAAGCCGAGAATACAACCGGGAACAATGGGAGAATAGTGAACGTGGGAAAAATGGGAACAATGGGAGAGGGCAAAGTGAACCGTGCAGCTTCCATAACAAATAAAAATAAGAGTTACGGTTAGCATATACATCTGCACCGTTCTCCAATAAAATCTTCACGATACTAGGATATCCTCTATAAGTAGCAATGATCAGTGGGGTCAAGAGTCGTGATTCCACATCAACACGAACTCCTTTAGAAAGCAGGAATTTAGCTATTTCAGACCACCCTGAAGAAATTAGCAGCTACTTAGATCAGCCACTAGGAAAAAGACAACCACGAGGCAAATCAGTTCAACAATAGCATATTGCACATGCTCGCAACAGGAATTGCAGTGTCCGACACTTGCAATTGAGATTATAGCAGACTGCAATTATGTAAGCCTATTTGCAACTTCAGTTTAGTGTTTCCCCTACTGCACAATTCAAGATCAGAATGAAAATAGGCCACTATGAGAGGGTGAACAAAGCTTTTATGGTCCCAAATGCTAGATCTTTGGCAAGGCTAATGACAAGTACTATGGTTCCATGCAATTCAAAAACTAAAAATATGGTACAGTAGATGTACAGCTCAAGACCTACCATTTCGATCTAGATAGACAAAGTTGCATACTTACGGGAAGTTCTTGATTTCTGTTGTTATCATCTTTAAGATATCAAAGAGTATGAAAGAATCTAGATTCTTATCCACAACATTTGTCCGACTTGGAGATACCCCATCCACTTTTGTTTCTCAAAGACCTCACTCGGCACAACCTGAAACAAAGAGAAGTATAAATCACAATCCACAACTTCCCATGGAAATAATTGTAACCCACTATTGTCCTAGAAAACAAACACCATCACTATATAGGCCTATAAATAATTTGAGTGACAAAAAAGGAAGATAAGGATTATACTCAGTTCATTCAGAAATCATGCAATTAACTTTCGTAGGCGGCCAAGAGCCATGAAAAGCCAAACCGAGTCATGAGGTAAATAAAAAGTCCACTTGTTGCACATTATGACAACTACAATTACAATTAACAGAGACTTACAATTTACACTATTCTTGATTGCAACTATGGTATTTGTGTTTACTTTGTTTCTAATGAACAAGATAGCTCAATAGCAATAGTGAACTACAATGGCCATTGGTTGCGAGAAGTAGGGCTAGGCAATGCACTTGAATACAACTCTTCCTTCACACAAAACTTGAACCCCTATCCCTGAACAACCTCCTCCCCTTTTTGACGGATGCTGAACTTTTAAGAAAAAGCCCAATATGCTAAAATTGCTACAATTGAGTAAGCGAGTTCATGGACACTAATCAAAGCAATGAAGAAAACACACTGGGTTCTTTGTTGTAAAGATATTTGGGACCAAGACAGAAACACAAAAAAATGACAAATGAGAGGTGTGCATTGACCCAATCACAAAAAACACATTTGAACATGTTTTAGTGCATATCATAATAGTCAATTTTTATCTATGGAAGTACATAGCACAATTCTTTTCTTGGAAGCACAATCACGATTATAGATCACAATGTTGGGAATATGCCCTAGAGCTAATCATAGAGATGATTTGTATTCCTTCATTGTATCCATGATATATTATGTGTTCATGAATATCCATTAAAGACAACTTGTATTGATCGGCAATTATGTGAATTGTTTGTGAAACTCTTTTACTTGTTTGGTTATTCAATAATTGTCCCTCGATCGGAGTTTCATGTGAGAACACACATGAATATTAGATCAAGACACGTATTAGTTGATGACTATGTTTCACAAGTCATAGACATGGAGATGTCATACTAATAGTGTGGGCACATGTATGACATGGGGTTTGGATTGACCCGACATGAGATGTTATTATTATCTCTTTATACATCATATACGTTATGTCCTTAGACACGAGATTGTCGTATGTATTCAAGATGTGAAACGACCTACTTAGGGACTATCAAACGTTACTCCGTAATTGGGTAGCTATAAAGGTGGTCTTCGGGTTTGTCGGGAAACATCTTTGTGAGACATAGTCAATCAAGATGGAATTGCCCCTCTCCATGAGAGAGAGATATAACTAGACCACTCGATTGATTGGATCAAGAAATGCATGGCCGTGCTTGGGTTAAGTGTTAACCCACGAGGTGGACCAAATATCGTGTGGCAAGGGAATGACGAAAGTATATGGTTTGTGGTGGTTCGCGTCGATATGATCATTGCGTACACATGGGAGTTGGCACGTCTTGCTAGAGGCCATTTGTCAACTATTGGCCGAGTAGGTGTACTCGGGCCATGTCTATGTGTGCGTGAGCCCATAGGGTCGCACGCTTAAGGGGAAGAAGGCCTAATTCGGATTTGATCCAATTAGGCGAGGCTTAGGGTTACTAATGGGCCTCCGGCTGGGGAGCTGTTAGCGACGCCTATATATATGAGAGGTGGGGCTGGGCCGTGACCTAATCCAAGCCACGCCACTTTGGCGGCCGCCGCCCATGCCCTCGCCTCTTGCATCTCGCGGACCTAGCAGTCGGGAGGCGCATCGCTTCCTCCCTATACGTGTGGGATACCCGGAGGTGCCGCGATCCGGAGCACAAGGACGAACCGCACGAGGAGGGCCGGGCGTGACGGACGATCACGCAATCGCAGACGCGACCGCTGCTGCGCAGCGTACATCTACGTCGAGGGTCGACGCTTCCGCTACACCGGGCGTCTAGTGGTAATCCCGTGATCTATAACTAGCGGTAGATCCTTGGTTTATGGGTAGAAAATTTTTGTTTTCTCGGCTGGCGTAGCGATCCCATATTCCTTCACACAAGACACAATATTTTTCTATGGAAGGATAGATAACAATTTATTTCTATGGAAGCACAATCATAGATCACAAGAAACATTTTTTCTACGGAAGGAGAGATCACAACTTTTATTCTATGGAAGCACACGATGAAAAAATGGTTCTCTTTATGAAACCAATCATGACTTCACTAAACATGGTGTCAAAAAAAGGACATGCCACTGAATTTACCTTTCTAGTACGCGTCCGAACACCGAAACTTCTTGATTTCCCTCTTCTTAAATCATCTGAGGAACAATCATTTAATTCAAATCGGAACCATTGTCATGCCATGGAACATGCATGCTATGATGGATGGATGAAGAATGAAACACACGTTAGCTGACATGCATGAGAAAAAGAAAAAGAAAAAGAATTAACCTGAGTTGCAATGGCAATGAGAATAAATGCACCAACAGTAACCGCAAGCTGTAGGGAACATTGGATTAATAAGAATAAATGATTGAACATTGGATTAATAAGAATAAATGATTGGGCATTGGATTAATAAGAATAAATGATTGGACCGGCAAAATGCACAGCATTGGACAGTGATGTTTAAGACAGACGTGCTTACATAGACAGAAAAAGAAATCAATGGTGGAGATAAGCACCGTGTACATGCAAAATATGTGAGCATATTGTTAGCCAACCATCAAATTTGTAAACACAAGATCTTTGTAGAAATATGAGGAGAAAAGAAAGATACAACAATATGCATAGTTCAGTCAAAAAGGTTCCAGGAACATACTCCACAAATCACTCCTCTCAGATGTTTCAAAGCCTGGACAGCTACACTAGGATCAATTTGATCATATGAGGAATTTGAATCATAAAAAGGCAACAAGATATATCATATTATATACAATGGTGCGTAAACAAACAAAATCAAGTAAACTTATTATCTCGTCAAGATTCAATGAATTAGAGTTGTTGTCGCGTCTTTGGAGCTCTTAGAAAACTCATTGTTACTCTTAACATTTAGAGTTTCAACATCATTAGCCATGGCTATATAACAAAAAAAAAATCAACTAGTGTCTTCTAAAAGAATATGCATGTGTATGAGTAACTCACATGAGTGAGCTCTTTTACTTTAGTTCAGTACTACTCATACTAGGTCGGCATACACCATAACAGAATGATCACAAGCTATGAAGCATGATATTAGAATCAGGTATGACCAAACTATTGTTGCATCCATGAAGTAATTGCATACATAGGCATATCAGTGATACAGACAGGACAAGTTATATACACTCAATATACAAATTCAGAAGCAAAGACATATAACTTAATAGAGTCTATACAAATTCTCAGAGCAATAAACCACTCTCTGAGTAACACGCATACTTCCTGGTTGCTTCAATATGCAACAGACACTATCTATCTATCTATCCATCCAATTACAGGTTGCTTGCCATGACATCTTCCGCATACGAATTGGTGAGAGTCTATCTTCACAGTACATTAATTTCTATCACCTAGACTACAAGATCCCTAGGGAGAACTGAAAGTGGCAGCAAGAACACATGCAATTGGCGAGTTACTACACACACCATAGCAGCAGACAAACACATCAGGCTAATCGGCTCAACGACTTAAATCCATTACGATCCTTGAACATGCACGTGCATCCACCAAACCTTTAAGCTTTAATAGTGAAGTTTAATAAGTTTATAAAGCACTCTGAATCTGACGGGAAAAGGGGCAAGTGGGCGACAGAGTTGCAACAACCCTACCTAATGACCATACTCCAAAGAATGAAACAAAATGATAGGTCTCCATTCAGTTAGCACAGATGAGCAATTTCACTTTGCCTAAGGGTACAGAGCTTAAAACAAAAAAGCAAACAACTATCAACTAACTTATGACATTAGTAGGTCTCCAGTCTCAGCAAAAGAAAGCATCAACAAAGCTCCTGTCTCTGAAATTGCCAAAGCAGGGAGAAGGTCCTAAGTCCTAACCACCACCACAAGCAGGCTAGATAGCCAAGGTTGAATTCTACAGCATCTGATAAGGTTTCAACCTCCAAACTGACAATAGTAAACCTCCAAAACAACTCATGGAATCCAACTTAGCCGAGCACCATCCCTCCGACGAATTGAACCCAATCTACCAGACATCAGCAATAAGTGTCTCCATTCTCTGAAATCACAAACACGGGAGGACGGAGGAGGTCGTACCCCCCACCACAAGTGGACACGAGATCTACAAAAAGCACCAAAAATAGACCAAAAAAGTCAGAACATGGTGGCGCAAAAAAATGCCTGGCGGCTCCGTCCATAGCGTCGACAGCTTCATCCACACAAACCCCTACCAAAAATAGCAGTGCAACCAGACTTGTTTTGGGAGCGTGCCTCCCGGTGCGGATGGAAGCCACACTACCCACCGACGTGCAATCACTAGACTCAAGTAACAGACGGGGAACACAGATCTACTATACGGCGGGCAAGGAGGACGAGAGTATCGACAAACTCAAGGGAGCAAAGCGGTGAACTCACGTACCTCCAGAGCTCCAGCAATGGCAGACGACAGCGAGCAATCTGGATTGGTGGGAGGGAGATGACGCGCAGAAATGGGGAGGAGCGGAGTGGCGAGGTCACTGCTAGAATCGTCGCGATGACAAGACAATCGCCGGGCACGAACACCTTTCCCCTTTCCTTGGGTGTGCGATTTGAGAATACAAACAGTCCCAAAGGAATCCAATCTGAATACCGGGTGTAGCTGGTAAACGGGTGGATAATCAAACCCATTAAGGAGTGACGGACCCAACAAACAAGAAAGAGAGCGGTGCACGACTGAAGTCCATCGGACGGAGGACGCGTGTCGCAAGAAAAGGAACAGACATTTCTTTCAACAGATAGATAGGAAAAGTGTAAAAGTATTTATGAAACTTTTTTTAAATAAGACGAATGGTTAAACATAATATATAAAAACCTAAAACGACACTCTTTTTTGGAACGGAGGGAGTACGTCGTTATCGTACGTACCGCATCTCCTTGCCCTGCACTGTGGCCGAGCTCCTTTGCATGTGCATTGAGCGCCACTCGTACGCGGTGGTACGCATGTATGTAGCGTGGCTGTAGACATACCAGACCGTTGGGGGAGGGGGAGTCAGGAGTGGGAACGAAATCCTTTGTAGGGGGTAGCGAGTCGCGTATCCCACCGTTCATTTTAATTGAATTGTGACCAGCTCCCACCAGACTCTCTCTCTTCGTTGGGTTGGGCCTCGGACCAACATGCTCACGGACTGACTGGCCCAACATAACATGCTCACGGTCGCGCTTATAGCTCGTGTTTTGCCTCGATGGTTTTGCGCAGAGCGCTGAGCGGGGACCAAGAGGCGAGCCAGGAGGACCTAGAATTCGTGGGCGCGGTGGCACGGGACCTCGAGTTTAGTCCACCAACACCAACTCGGCGAGCAAAGCTCGTAAATTAGGCTCATCAATCGAGAAAAGTCGTTTATGAAACAACCAACTACAACAAGTGCCACATTATAGGGCAAACTACATACTCCATCCTGGTCCGCATATATCTTCACATCCGGGATTCAAAAAAATCTACGTATAAAAGGTCTCGTTGAGCGATTGTCGGTTTCCGTGACGTTGAGCGTCCGGGCTTACGACCATGAAACGCCACTCGAACCAGCGATGGAGAGAAAAATCCGAATTAAAAAAAAATGGAAAACCCCATGGATTGCTACCGCCCACACAATCGTGGATACTAGTACAGCGCCAGTATGCATGGCAGAGTGGCAGGATGGCCAGAGTGTGGGCTTTTTTAGGGGCATTATCATCATTTCACTCTCTGCTTTGATTTTTGTGCTTCAACCTAGAAGGCAAGTTATTTACGGACGGAGGGAGTATTTAAGAGTGAGGGCTGCAACCTGCAAGTGGAGTATCCATGCCTCGACTATAGAGGATGATGTCACAGTTCAGGTAATCGGTTATATTCAATGTGTTTGGCTTATAATACTGTATTTCTTTCCTATTCAAATTTGTTTGGATTATAAGAAATGTATTTCTTGGTTGTTTTGTAGGTGAAGAGGAATCCATACCCTCATGATTGTCAAAGCACTAGGAGAGGTGAAATCTATGTAGGGGTAACCCAATTTTGGGTGTGCAATAAGGTGGTTGATTGGCTTAAGGGAGATGGTAATATTCGGTGAATAGATCTACAAAGGAGGTTGAATGATGAATACAAAATTGTGGTGCCCTACAGGAGAGTGTACAAAGGTACAAATCTTGCCATGGATCAGATTTATGGGCCTTGGGATTAATCTTTTGACAACCTATATAGACTTAAGGCCCAATTAGAAGAAACTAGTCCTGGAATTGCCATTTATCATCACACTATTAGAAATAAGATTAGGTTTAACAAGTTATTCTTGGTTATGAAACCATGTGTTGATTGTTTCCTTAGAGGATTTAGACCATACCTTGCAATAGATAGCACATTTTTAATTGAAAGGTTTAGAAGAAAGTTGTGTGTTGCTTGTGTAGTTGATGGCCACAACTGGATGTATCCAATAGTTGTTGGTATAATTGATTCAGAAACCAATGTGAATTGGGAGTGGTTCATGGAGAGGTTGAAGGAAGCAATAGGAACCCTAGAAGGACTTACATTTTTCACAGATTGTGGCCAGCTAGCTAGTCATGCATGGGGGGTTAGCAGAATTTTTCAAGATGTTGAACATAGATAGTGTATGTGACATCTAGTACAGAATTTCAAGAAGAGGTACAGTGGAAAGGTTTTTCATGATCACTTGTGGGCTTATGCATAGTCATGGAGCCCATATATGTTTGAGAAACGTTACCAAGCAATGGCTCCAGCCAAACCGGAGCCAATGAAATATTTGTAAGAAGAACACAAAAAAACTTTGGAGTAGGTGCTAGTTCAAGACATTATCAAAGGTAGATTATGTGACCAACAATTTGGCCGAGTCATTCAATAATTGGATAAAGGGTGAGAAGGGAAAGCACTCGTATGACTTACTGGACACCATAAGACGGAAGATTTTGATCAAGTGGAATCATAGAAAGAGGGTAGCTAAGAAGTTAATTTGAAGGAAAGATTCTTCCTCATATATATTATGTAGAAGCTAAGGGAAGGTAGTTACAACCTTGACATTGCAGTGATCACATCCACATCTGAAGGTATATCATAAATTTGTGCCATGGGTGAGGTACTGTTTGTAGGTTCGTGGTTAATTTACCTAACAGAACATGTTCCTGTAGGGTGTGGCAAGGGTCAAGCATCCTTGCAAACATGCAATTGCATACATCACTTCAATTCCTGGTGCAAAACTAGAAGAAGACCATGTGGATGACTACTTCTCGGTCAATAAATTCAGAGTTGCATATGAAGGTTCTATCCCTTCTATTCCTGATGAGACCATGTGGCCCAAAGCAATTCATGGCTTCTTCACGCACCCTCCCTTGCTTAAGTCCATAGGAGGTAGGAGGAAAAATAGAAATCAACTGCTGAGGGAGGTAGCAAGGGTTAGGGAAAGTCAAATGAGTGCCCCATATGCAAACAGTTAGGGCATCACTAGTGCAAATGTAAGAATGGAAATCCAAAAGATTTAGTTGTTGGTTTGATTCCTTTACAACTCGCTTGTCTCCTATTGTGTACCATATGTATGTCCCCATCCCACCCTAGCTTTGTCGTCGTCTTCTTCCACACAACACAAAATAGGAAACTGAGGAAAACCCTCTTCCCCCGACAACCTCTGCCCGCAAAAAAGAGCAGTACCATCCCCCTTCTTTTCTCTACCTCTCTTTTTGTCTCCACCAAATCAATCGGCCGGCTGGTCTCATCTCGATCTCTCGCCTCTCCACTCTAGATAGTTGGTTCGATTCATTTTTCTTATTCATTCCTGCTACTAGCTATACTTCTTCCCCTCAAGCTGTTTCTAGCTTGTAACATAATTGTGTCTTGTGTGCGTGCTACATACCATCGTCGTCGCCGTTGTGCCCTCTATCTCTAATGCCGTCGACCGAGTAGCTAGTCATGTGTCGCATCATCAGCACCACACATCTCTAACCAAGTCGTCGTTGTCCCACTCTTACTCGTTGCGCTCAATCGGTAACAAAACCCCATCCCCTTTCTCCTTTTCCGCCTGTCGATTATTCATTTTTTGTCCTACTTCATCTCTCACGTGCACACAACATGGAAGAAGGGGAGGCTAGGTGTCCGGTGGCGCTGCCTCATTTGAGCGGTCGCTTTTGGGTGCAGTGGGGAATAATCATGCATGTGGCAGGATATGATGATGGAGGTGCAAATCAACGGAGGGAGCCGGCGTACGACAAATTAAAGGGCCTGGGGAAACAAGGAGAAGGTGGTTGCAGGAGGGCATGTTGGGTGGGATGGCGTGGGGTGGGGAGGAGGTTAGGGTCAACAATAGTGGCTCTATCGGTGAGGGTGCTAGCAGCTAGCTGCCCAAGGATGGAAGACGGAGTGGGGTTTTAAAGACTCAGGCAATCTCAGCCGAGCGAACGACACTACGAGAGAGAATGATGGTTGATCCCGATGTGGTGGCGGTAGATTGGTTGGGCTCCAACGGATCAACGTGAGCGTGCCCGCCAACACTAGGAGGAGCGACGCCACCTGCCAATGTCAGAGGAGGAGACACGGAGAGCCAAGCCAACCTTTTTTTTTAGAGCTTCTTTTATTTTCTTCCTCGGGAGGGAGCACGGGTGAGTGTGTGATGGGCCTTCTAGTGGACTACGGTGGGCCACAAAACACAAAGTTTGGTCCTTCTGCTAAAGATCTCGTACGACCTTGTTCTTGTTTGTTCTACTTGCTAGGCTGGTGGTGGATGGCCTTCTGGTTGGTGGACTAGGCGAAACAAATTTGGACTTGCACTAAGACTTGTTATTTTTCCTTTCCTTCTTTGTAGTTATAGTAACAAACAAATAGATGCACACATTGTTCCGGTCTGTTGCTGCTGATGTGGTTATTGTGGAGCAAACAGGCCGCCTGGACTACTTCTGCAACGGTTGTGTGGTTTCCTACGACTAAAGGAGCGGAGCACCTACATACTCACTCAGGATGCCATTCTGGACTCATTGTCGGGGGTCATCCTCAACACACTTCCACGACATATGTGACAAGATTGCAGAGCTAGTGTTGAGGCGCGGTGAGTTATGTATCATGCGCATCGAACGCCACCCTACATGCGCACCATTGGACTTCGACACAAGTCTGACTGCCATGGGGAATGTACTAGTCCTAGTGCCCACACCACGCTCTATTGTATACCCTCCTTCCTATTCTAGCAATCGCTGGCTTCTGCTAGTTACTATGGTGGGAAAATGATCAAGGGTTCCTCGCATAAGTTCACCACGACCTGCTCCTAAGGTTAGATGTCCCCTAATGGAGTCGATTGGGCTTGTTCTGGGCGGTCTGTTTTTTGGGATGGAAAACAGTAGCAAGGCTCTTGAGATTGGTATTGGGGACAATAATCATCTTAGAAATAAAGTTGATCCTGTATAAGATTCAGACTAACAGGATAATGGTTATGAGTTCAAGGTCTGCATGTATGGTGAGAATACTTGTGTTCACTATGCTAGCTGACTCTCAAGTGAGGAGGGAAACTAACTTCAGACAGAGGAAGGCAAGGCAGGAGAAGAAGAGGAGGTTCAAAGCAGCTGAGGAGCGCAGGTGGAAGAAGAGGATGTGGGTCTAGTAGCTGCAACTTGATGCATTATCTATCATTTTATTTTTGTAATCGATAAAGACAGTTAGTGCTCATAGTCATGTAAACAGTGGGACTATGGGTCTATGGCGAGGGCTTACCATAGGAAAGAGTGGGGGTGGAATGGTGAAACGATGGGAAGAGTCCCCCTCTCCCTCCCCTTGTGTTCTATTATATAGGAGGTAAGACGTGGAAGTTTTCCATCCAACCCCTTTGGTTCATAAAATTACATGCAGACCCCTAGACCCAACACGTGGGCCTTTTTACAAGGGTGGGGGTAGCACGCGGTACCCCTACCCCCCAACAATAGACCCTTAGCTACTAGAGTTTAGCAGGTACAACAAGACCTAGTCGCTAAAATAGAAAAAGGCCGAAGAGTACAAATCCCTTCTTTATCTCTAGCATCATCGATAGGGGTCCTTGAGGCAAGATGCATCTGGATGGCGACAATTGGGGGCCATGATACAATGACGAAGTGTCATCGACTGCGCAGGTGTGGGACTTAGCCCTCGCTTTTTTTGTTTGTTGTGAAGTTCTTCGCTTTTTCGAGCATGGCTCTTTGTTGCTCAAGTAGTCGTAGTTGCGTAGGTCACTGTTTTGGCGGCGGTCTTGGTTGTCAGACACAAGTAGACACATGAGCTGCCACTTGAAGTCGATGATGATGCATTTGTTGAGGTGGTGGTCGACATCGCTAAGGTCAAACGTGAGCCCCTAGCCAAGCGGTTAACAAAGGTACGGTTGGTGTCGTCGAGTTTGAAGACAAGCCCTTTGCTGACATACTAGCGAGTGTGTTGTTAGTGTCATCGAGGTCGAAGGCGATCCCCTAGCCACCGTGTTGGCAAGGGTGAGGTTGGCGTCGCCGAGGTCGAACGTGAGCTCCTTGCCAACATGATGGCGAGGGTGCGGATGGGGTCGCCGAGGTCGAAGTCGAGCCCCTTGCAGCCATGCTAGAGGGGATGTTGTTGGTGTCGCCGAGGTCGGTTTAACCCCTCGGCCGAGGTCTTGTCGAAGGTGAGGTCGACGACTTAGGTCCCCTTCGACCCGCGCGGCATCACGAAGGTGTTTACCTTCTTTGGAAGAAGCTCTCTATAGCCGAAGTAGTCGTTGTAGTAGAACTAGTCATGATCATCGGGTGAAGGTAGCTGCCGGAGTTGCTAGTATTGCCTGCTCCAGCTCATGAGTAGCCGACGAGACATGTCCTCAGGGTTGGATTGGTTCCCCCCAATGCAGCCCCCTAGCCCCTCTTGGCCGGTGCTTATGAGTAGGAGGTGGCTCTGTGGCTAGTTTTTGATGGTTTTGACGATGGCATTTTGAAGGAGTTCTCCGCTTGAGTCGGGTTGATGGTTCGGTGAAGTTGAGCGCATAGATGGCGAACCCCTTGCTGAAGCTTTGCCGATGGTGCTGTTGAGGTCGTCGATGTCGGAAGCAAGCCTCTTGCCAAAGGTTTACTGATGTCGCCGAGGACAGAGGCGAGACCCTTGGCATCATGTTGGCGAGGGCATGGTCGGTGTCGTCGCAGTCGATGGTGAACCCCATGCCGAAGCTTAGGTGAGGGTGTTGTTGATGTCGTCGAGGTCGGAGGCGAGCCTGTTGCCATCATGTTGGCGAGGGTGTGGTCGGTGTTTCCGTAGTCGATGGCGAACCCCTTGCCAAAGCTTGAATGATGGTGTTGCTGATGTCGCCGATCTCAGAGGCGAGCATCTTGCCAAAGCATTGTTGATGTCGCTGAGGTTGGAGGCAAGCCCCTTGCCGTCATGTTGGCAAGGGCGTGGTCAGTGTCGCCGTAGTCGATGGCGAACCGCATGCTGGAGTTTTGGTGGGGGTGTTGTTGATGTCGTCGATGTCAGAGGCAAACCTCTTGATGAAGCTTTGTTGATGTCGCCGAGGTTGGAGGAGCCCTTGTCGTCATGTTGGCGAGGGTGTGGTTGGTGTTGCCTTACTCGATGGCAAACCCCTTGCCGAAGCTTTGGCGAGGGTGTTGTTGTTGTCGCCGATGTTGGAGGCGAGCCTCTTGCTGAAGCTTTGTTGATGTCGTTGAGGTCGGAGCTGAGCCCCTTACCGTCATGTTAGCGAAAGTGTGGGCGGTGTCGCCGCTAGCCGCGAAACCCCTTTGCCGGTTTTGGCAAGGGTGTTGTTGATGCCGCCGATGTCGGAGGACGGAGTCGAGGCTCGCCCCGAGTCGGGGTAGCGCAGCCGCCGTTCTCGATGTCCAAGAGACTTGGTGCGGGATCTTGAGGAGCACCTTTTTTACGATTAACATCTTCTTGGTCGATGGCCATTGATATTTCAATCGTTCAGTCATCAATTAGGATAAGAGTCAATAATATGAACCGAGTGTGTTTGTTGAAACATCAGATGATTTAAATGTTATAGAAAACTTCTTTTTGCGTGCACATACTATTGTGCATGGTAATATACATAAAATGCAAATATCAATAAGATGCCATTAATTGGGCTTATGAGTTGAACAAGATTTTTTTTAGAAAAAGGAATATTATATTAATATACCAGCTTCTGCATCGACTAATGCATATGGTTGTTTATTATTACATGCAAACAAAACAAATTCAAGGAATCTCAAAATCAAGTTTAAGCCATCAAGACAATAATGATTTCAAAAGGGGAAAAAACTAAGTAGCAATCCTATTGCTAAATCTCCAGCCATATCTTGCAAACACCTCCATTACGGCTGTCTCAATCATCCTACAACCTGCCTTCATATGAATTGAACAAGATAAGCGCATGACCGTAGCAACTAGCTTCCGGCATGCTAGTGTCTGGCAACAGGAATAAAAGCAGCAGATAAGGGATAACCAGCAAACCAGAAACATAAGGAACTTTTATCTTGTTGAATGCCAACGAAAATACTCTCTTTTTTTTTTTTTACCGAAACAAGGAATGTGCACACACTTTTGATAGTAGGTGAAATGATAGAATATCTGGTATTTTGGATCAACCACATAGTATGATAGAATAATAAGGCTAATTTGCATCCCAGGGATCATGAAATCAAAAGATGAAAACATTGTACTAGATGGACTAGCAAATTTGCAATTGGACAATGCCAAATAAACATAAGCAAGCATGCAGACAAATAACGGGTTTTGAACGGAGTACGACAGTATATGAACTTTTTGTTCATCTCTCTTCCATGATACACTCTGACGTGGCAAGACGAGACTATCGTGAAGCGTAGGGCCTGGCCTGAGTCTGTCTGAATGTTATCTGCGGCGAGTGGTGGCGCGAGACGCCGCAGTGCATGCATGCCATTTGCCACGGCCACCACCACCAGACAGCCTGCCTTCCCCATCGTTGCCGGCACGCGCGCGCTGTCGCTGAATTCTGATGACAACGAGCGGACGTGCACACATGCAAACAAACAGTGCACACGTACTCCATCAAAAAGCGCACGCACGAACCACGTACGTACTATTCCTACGTCACAGTGGCTTGCGTCAGCGGAGCCACGCAAGCTCTGCATATGTGTGCGACTGCGTGCGTATCGGCGATGACACGTCTCTGCCTGTGAATAAGCGCTGGCTGTGCATGGAACTGTCAGACTTACCCGATCCGTAAAAGCCAGGCGATCGTTCATGAACTTGTCATCATTCTACAATTTTTTTTCTTTTTTTATGCCATGTAAGTCTACTGTGAGTTCCCACAACTTTCCACGATATCATCACAACAAAACTTTGGACGCGAGTATAAAATGTAGGTGGACAGTTTGAATGAAGACGATTTTTTAAGCACAGTGAAGTCATGGTAGAACAATATTTAACATAAACAAACGAAAAGTATTACGGTGCTCAATTCAGTACTACATAAAATTTTCAGGGTACTACACAGTTGCCAGCATCTTGCTATAGACCTAGCCCGGTGACGGTGAACTTTCCCAATCTATATATAGCTAGCTACATCCCTCCTTATCTGTACAGTACAAACATGCAACATATACTTTCCCAAATTCAGTACAACGCTTTTCTGGTACAGCGCTAAGGAGCACGATACGAGCCGACCATATCTCCTTATCTATACGCACAGTACACACAGGCATCACAAGTACTGGCTAGCTTCGCCACTTGCTCTGTTTCAGGTTGGCTGCTGGTGCATTTCAGGTTGCCTTTTCACAATTCAGACAGATTATATATTGGCCATTTTTAGCCTGACGACCTTTGCAGTTCTAGCTCGTGGCTCAGATCTGTCGGACGACCGTGACAGCGCAGCTGGGAGAGGCTAGCTGGGATGTTGTTGGTGAGATGAACACTAATAAGAAAAGCAGCGGTGGTACAGGGAAGAGATCAAGGAGCAGGAGCAACAACAATGGCGGCGGCAGCAGCACCAGCACCGGCACCGGCACGATGACGATGGCGACAGCTATGGAGAGGAAGGAGATCGAGAGAAACAGGAGGCTGCACATGAAGAGCCTCTGCTCAAAGCTCGTCTCCCTCATCCCCAAGGAAGAACACTACTCCAACTCCAAGGTATATACATACATTGTTCTCTGCTATCTATCAGTGGTATGGTACTGTGTCGCACCGTGAACTGTGTCCTTGTCCTAGCCTGATGACTTTTGAGTATGTATAGGACGCGATGACCCAGCAGGGTTGCCTGGACGAAGCGACGGCGTACATCAGGAAGCTCAAGGCGAGAGTGGAGGAGCTGCAGCGCGACAGGAGCTCTGCGCAGCTCTTGCTTAGCAACAAGAGAGGACAAGACTACGGAACCACCACCGGAACAAGTTCTTCCGGCGGCACGGCCCCGGGGTCGTCGTCGTCGTTAGAAGAAGCCGCCGCCGCCACCGCTAGTGCCGGTGCTGCAGAGGAGCCGGCGGTGGTGGAGGTGCGGCACAGCCACGACGGCTCCAGCATGGAGGTGGTGCTCATCAGCAGCGTGCGGCGGCCGTTCAAGCTGCACCAGGTGGTCACCGTGCTGGAAGAGGAAGGCGCCGAGGTCATCAACGCCAACCTCTCTGTCGACGGCCAAAAAATGCTCCACACCATCCACTCCAGGGTGCGTACCTCACACTGATTATTCCCTGTGTACAATAGTCACAAAAGTTACGTTCCCTATATAGCCTTTAAAGTCTTATATTATTCTGTTTTCATTGCCAAAAAACAAAATCTGATCCACTCATCGGTTGTGGTCATTGTTTTTCCCTAAAGCCATTTGCAAATAAAACTAGATGAACTGATGTCTCCATACGTCTGCATGTGCTCTGTCTTTGGTAAACAAAAATCACCCAACAAGTACTGAATTTCGTGTCTGCTATACAGCTTCTAACTTGCACGCAATTCCATTTCTTTCCATTGGTAACTGCAGGCCTTTAGCTCAAGAATAGGCATAGATGTTTCAAGAGTTTCTGAAAGGCTAAGAGCATTGGTATGATACTGAATCGATATACATATATACATGTCCCAAAAGTATATGACCTATAGTAGTAGTTACCAAATGGGCCATCAGTATCTCTATTTGTAATCTAAAAGTTTCCCATTGTCCAATCAACAACATGTATTTCTGTAATACACGTATTTGGTGTCCATGGATATTTGATCCTCTGTCAATAGATATTGATACTCTGTCCTATGAACTTAGCCAAACTTTACATAGTTTGACTAGATCAGATAGAGCTAGAACCGAATTCTAGTCCAGATTCTAGTCCAGACAGGGCAGTATATAGCACTAGTAAAAAGGTGACATGACAATAATTGTCGTTTGATCATAGGTAACAAAAATACTTTTATTAAAAGTTTAAAGCCTGCTTACATGGAACCAGATTATTATCACAATGGCAGTGTCAAGTTTACATAGTTGTTTTGAACATCCCAACATAGGTAATTACATGTAAATTAACAACTTAGCTTCCACGGTAAGTGGTGAATGAGAAAGGGGAGTGCAAGAGAGGAACATGAAAATGCTCTGCCGTCTGGTTCTCCTTGATCTCAAATATGATGCTGACATAAGGGAAGAACCCTGCAGGTGAATACTTGCTAGTGTTGAAGCTTATGCGATAGAAGCCTGGAGCAATGTTATCGACGATGTCCATCAGCTGACCACTGCGCCCATCACTGTTTGTAACTGAATGGCCTAGAGTTGCCCATCCGCTGAAATCTTTGTTGCTAAATGATGGAGGAGATGAAGAATCCTTCCACATCTCCAAGTGAACGTCAATCCCAGATGCAGGCGATCCACGGGCAGTGTCCAGCACATGGGTTGTAATGGGCGGCCGACTTCGGTTGGAGCTACCTGTAATTTCAGGAGCTTTATTGGCACAAGGTTGAGGGAGAGCTCCAAGATGTGCTCCAATAATCCGTATGCGATCTTTTTGAAAATTTAGATGGTGAGAAAGAAGAAGAATCCAGGTTGTATATGTATGGTAAATAATTATAATATGCTGGTAAAGCACATGAATCAATCAATGAGAATGAGAATGAAAGTATAGAACGATGATGGAGACAGGTCAATTGTTGAATGGGTGAAACTCAGTGTCCTCTACAACAAATGCCCATTCAACATAATTCATTAGTTTATTCATGGTCATGGCTGTAAACTATGTGATTCTTGTTTCAAAATATCTCTTGCAAAATGATGTCAAATATTAGTAGATCTGTAGATGCATCAATATTTTCCTTATGTTTGTATCTATTAAGAGAGAAAAATCAATTAGACTATTTCAACTAGCAAAGAAGATGACAATAACAAAATCTTAGCACTCACTTAATGCAAATATTAATTTTTCGCATTACACAATATTGTGACTGCTAGCCAAGCCAAACTAGATGACAAAGGTCCATGCCCTTCTATAAGAAGAAGGTGTACAAACTCCATGTCCAGCTGTTCACTCAACAGTAGCTAAGGTGAATGAAAGAACAGAAATTCCATATAAGTAAGAATTGAACAGATTCAATGGCGCTCATTTGACTCTGAACATTGCATACAGATACAGGACAGATATAACAAAACTCACAGACATGTAATTAATTAAAAAAAGGAGACATTTTTTGTATAAGATACAAACAGATAGAGTGAATTGATACCTGCTGCTTTATCTGATTGGGTGGCAGGGCCTTTAGTTGTAGTGGAGGGAACAGTAGGCTCTGATGAGAAAAGCTTTGCAAGACGTAGTTCAGTAATCTTAAGTTCTTCATGTGCTGCATTCTCAAGTTCAACAATTGGCCTATTCGGGTAACGCCTCTGAAATAGGATAATTCCAAGGTCATTATAACAGTACAAGGAAATCTAGTGTTTCAATCTTTAAGTTAGTGCATGAGTCGTGAAGTAAGCTGCAGCTTACAGATTGTAGTATACCAACGCGGTAAGGCTAAAAATAAGAATTATGTCCCAACAGTGAATCATAAACATCGTCCGAATTTAATTTTGATTAGGTTTGATTCACGTGGAGCTTTTATTTTAACAATGAAGCTACAGATATGTGGAGGGATGGTCTTATCATGTATTATCAAATATCAACAGTCCCTAAACAACAATACATGGGTGTTTTAACTTCCCTGGAAGTCCAGACAGCAAATCAGTGGCAAGGACAAGGATCCAAACATATAATTCCGTAATTTTTGAGTCCTTATGGAAGTCGAAATTGGTAACAAAAGTATCAAGTGCAGAAAACAGAGACTGAATCCGAAGATGAACATGACGTATTCATACCTTAAGCTCAGCCAAGACCTCAGGTGCACTCCTCCCGGATGCGCAAATCATGAAGACGAAGCCAAACTTCTCCCTGTACCTGGCATTCCACTCTGCCAGCTCCTGCAGCAGGTGGAGGAAAAAACTAAATTACGAAGTCCAGAGTTTATAAATGATAGACACAAGGAAAACTGAGTTAATAAAAGGCCGGGGCAAGGCCCTTGAACTCTTAAAAAAAAAAAAAAGGGAAAACTGAGCTGATGTAGCACCTGGGCCGTCGAATCTGTGGCTGTGGAGATCGCCGCTGATTGCTCCTCCTTGCTCCACCTAATAAACCAGAAAGCAGACAGAGATTACCAACCCGGTGACTGAGGAATTGAGTGGATAGGAGGGGGTGGTGAATGACTGGCGAGAGGGCACAGAAGAACTCCACCGACTTGGAGGCAGATGGGGAGGTGGTTCCGATCGCCGGGTGCGCCGCGAAAGCCTCGAGCCATCCGTTGACATCCACCTTGATCCGATTCGTAGCGCGCGCACGGGCACAGTCAGCAAGCACAACATCAGTAAGCACAGCAGGAAGCGGAGGTCCGCGGGTGTGTGTGGACAGAAATTGAAGTAGGGATTATAGCAGGGAGGGAGGTAGAAGAGGCGACGGCGAGTAGGCGACACACCTCGTCGAGCCAGATGCGCCGAGCGGCGAGGAGGGCGTCGGCGAGGGACGCGAAGGGGGAGGCGGCCGCCATCGCGGCGCCGAAGCGGCGGCTGCCGTTGACGCGTAGCATGTCCTCCGCGGAAAGAGGCATCGGCGCAGCCATCTCTCGCCGGCGGCCAATTCGACTGCGTAGGGGAGAGAGGGGTGGGTGCCGTGGGTGCTGCTTCTTCTGTGCCTCGTGATCGATCCAGCATTCCAGTTTAGCTTGTTTGTTTGTTCCTCCTCCTTTTCCTATGTTTAAGGGAAAATCTTATCCGACACGCACTGGAAAGTTACTGTTTATTATCAAGGGAAGCTAATGCGATGTGATCTCACGCACCGGAACTTTGGGTCCAAAGAAAAGAACTGCAATTTTATGCTAGAATACTGGATCGCATATTGCGCTAGAAAAAAAGACGCTATGAGCCTGTCCGCTTGCCTCATCTTGTTCAGGCTCTATAGTCCTTTCCAATGAAAACAGACTACTACGGCCTGTTTAGCCAATGAAAACAGACTACTACTTTGGGTACTCTCAGGTAGGGCAGAAAGAATATCAGCCTCTTAGATATAGGAAGTAAAACGTAAGAGACCAAAACCATCAACATTGGCACTCAACAGATATATCTAGCCTAGAAAATAAAGATACGACGCACAAATATACACAACAATTCTTGACATTAACGAACAGATCAGCCACCGCAATGAGGCACAAGATCCAGCAGCGCAAACAACACTGCTAGTCAGTGCCTGCATCGCAACACGTCACATACTGTCAGCGCATTACAACACTAGACAATTTAAGCATTCAACGACCCTAGTAATAACAAGGTAGAGCAACAATCCCAGCAACACATAGTGCGACAGTAGAGAAACTCATGATCCACAAAACAAACCCCTACTCATATGTCCTTACAATGGCACCAGATTAAGTTCATTACTACTACGACACAAGACTTCATTTTGTCACAGTGATTTGAGGGAATTAGGCCCTCTCGCCGCGGATCCTCCTTGCCAGCTGAATGTCCTTCGGCATGATGGTCACACGCTTGGCATGGATGGCGCACAGGTTGGTGTCCTCAAACAGGCCAACAAGGTATGCCTCAGCAGCCTCCTGGAGGGCAAGCACAGCATGGCTCTGGAAACGCAGATCAGTCTGCAAAACAACAGGTTCCATCAGCGACTTGATACAAGGATATAACTGAGCCTCTGAAAGTTCAATTCAGCGATTAGAATACCTTGAAGTCCTGTGCAATTTCCCTGACGAGCCTCTGGAAGGGCAGCTTCCTGATCAGCAGCTCAGTGCTCTTCTGGTACTTGCGGATCTCACTGATAAATTACATTTGCAAAACAAACATATCAATAGTGCAGCAAAATAACAGATTCAACAGAAGAATTCAAGGATGTTCTACTGACCGGAGGGCAACAGTTCCAGGACGGTAGCGATGAGGCTTCTTCACTCCTCCAGTGGTGGGGGCTGACTTACGGGCAGCCTATGAAACAATATGCCAAATAAACAAAATCAGTCATGGCTTGAATCCAATATCAGGGTCAATCAAATCAAACAAAAAATAGGTATCATTATCTAAGTAACCATACCTTGGTTGCAAGCTGCTTCCTGGGAGCCTTCCCTCCCGTGGACTTGCGAGCAGTCTGCTTGGTACGAGCCATCTGCATTAATTAAGAGAGCAAAACATCACAATGTGTTCAGGCCAAAAAAAATCTAACCCAAATAAGGCAAACTTCAGTTCCTGTATCAACACATACACAGATTTCTTAATTTCAGCATATGCAACATACTATTAATAATAGTGGATACAATAACTCTCAGCTATCATTGTTTCCAATCAGTCAACTTGGTTCTCATTATTATTTTGTTCGTCTAGAAATGAAATGCAGGTTAGGAAAAGTACAAATTCTAGTAACAGTATGTCCAAACATATTTCTAGTTTCTAATAATAAATTTCAGAGCACCAACCTACCTACAAATTGTTGGGCAAATAGGTTAGCAATGTTGTCTCTGTTCAAGGGAAGATGTAGGGTAGCTCAACCTATGCTAACACCTGAGCATCCAATATTCATGCATCATGCAAACTATAAATTAACATCAAATATATGCATCTAACAACCTTTGTTACAAGAATAAACTGCAACAAACACATCAAACAATTATGTGAAAGCATCACCACCAATGCTCACAAATCTAAAACATAGTGAACATTTACAACATTATATGAAGATATCACTGTTAACAACAAAACACAGAAATAAATAACATACAAGATAGACCTTATAAAAAATGTAGGATTCTTGCAATGCAATCAATTAACATGTATCACCATGTGAACCAAATCTTTATCCATCTAAACATGTTACACTCAGATTCAGACAAAGGTTATTCAGAATTAAGTTAAACAACAGCGATATAATCATCGCCAAAACAATGAAGCAGGAAATTAAACACAGCCAATCATAACCATATGACATTTGCTGTAGACAACAATGACATCTAATTATATTTGTCAGACTCACGAACTAACACCCTACAACCTATTACAGTACTAAAAATTAGCAAGTACTACAGTAATGGCTCCAACAAGAGTGCAGAGCTCAGAAGTTTGTAGAGCTAAGGCCTCAATTCATACTGAACAATCTGATCTGACGAAACCAGATGTTGTATTAGCAGTCTAGCATCTAATATCATGAATGCCTTGATGAAATCAAATAGTAAGCATCAACAACGACAGTCTACATTCATAAGAGAACCACAAAATGAAATGTAACATCAAAAATAAACTCTAATAAGTACAATCACAGTTAACTCTCATAACATTCATTCCCAGTATATGACACCATACATTTCAGAGGAGGGAACTATGTGAACAAGTAGTAACCCCATAAATTCACCTAGAATTGGTTTAAGAGATGCAATTCCGCTAGAGACAGAACAAGTCAAACTATCGTAGACAAGTAAATGGCAACCTGAGAGTGACGTGACAACTAAACGGAAGAACTGAAGTCCACCAAATTGACTTGAGAATACAAACCAGAAGTGATATTCCGCAAAAAGTCCACAAACCAACTACAGAGTATACCATATCATATGTCAACCCCCAACCAACAGTAAATTCCAGAGGGCGATGGAACCATGAGAACAAGCGCCCCTTAATTCACCTATAGTTCCGAGCAGGACCACGATTCCGCACGAGATCAGAACAACTCCCACCAAAATCACCCCCATAACCGCTACAGTACCCAACCATTAGACCCAAGCCGAGTCGAAACTACGCCTACCAGCACGCCACAAACACAAACAGTATCTGTGCAAATCGAAGTAGACCGCTGGATCCAACCCTAACACCCCCAGAACCGTCGGCCTCCGCCGCTGCAGGGCATCCCGCCGAGGCCCTAACCCGACGATCCCCAAACCGCAGCTATCTAATCTAATCGAAAAACAAAACAAGCAAAATCCGCACGACCGCGAGAACCACGGCACAACGACGGCTTCACGAACTAGGGAAACCGCCGAAGAAGGGAAGAGGGGGAAGGGGCTCGACGCATACCTCTCCCGCTGCTCCGCTCTCTCCGCACGCTTCGAATCTGGTGTAGGGGTCGCCGCGGGATGAAGAGGAGGCCGGAAGGAAGAAAATGAAAGAGCCAGGCCGGGGGTGCTTATTTATAGAGCGGCATCCGCGTGGGATATCCTGTTCGCGGTGGGTGGGCGGTCCGGATCGCCTGTGGGTGTGTTTCTTCCCGTCTGATCGGACGGCCAGGAGCGCCTCCCTGCCCTGGGCACGGATCGCCAGCGTGACATGCTGCGTTCTGATTGGTTGTGGCCTGCGGCTCGCGGATCGGGGATTCCAAATTTGTGCAAGGGCTCGGTGCCGTGACGTGTGGTTGTGGGCTTGTGGTGTCGGTTTGCCGGAGGAGGGAGGAGGGGAGGTTGCCGCGTCGCTGTAAGCCTGTAGCAGCCGTTGGATTTGGTGGGACCCACAGAGTGTTGGGTGACCGGTGTGTTTCGTCATGTGCTACTTTCCGAGCATGCGTTTGGAGCCGCAGACATACTCGTAGGACAACAGGGTGTCCAATTTGCTAATTGAACATTTGCTTACGAAATAAAGAAAAGGCACTACAATTGGATGTTTTTGTCTTCGCCCTCCTTTCTATAGCTCTCGCAAGATCCAAATCTCTCAACTCTTATACTTATGGCTATCTTTTTTCCGCTATAGACCTCTCTTAATGGTATAAAAAAAAAAACAATTCCAAAAATCTAGTTTTGTAGTCTTTTCAGTAAATATTGAAAATGGAAAAGAAAAAAAAAAACAACCCTATCACCCTATCACCAACAATTGCCATGTCATGTGCTAAACCAATGATTGACAGGTAGTGTCGGGGATCTAAATATTGGGGCGTTCGGACATTCTCCAAATCTGGAGACCGGCTACCGCTAAGCGCCCAAGAAACCAAACCGCTATCATCCCCAAGACGGAGGGACGGCCCTACGGACAATGGACCAGGCCATGGAGCCACGACGCTCACACAACGAGGGAATCGGCCTACGATGGTTTACAGACGGCCCACAAAGCGGCCCAAATGGAATCACCACGACGCAAAGAGCTTATTACGCCACGAAGGACAAGGTCAAGAACCTCTACAAAACAACGAACCATGACGTTCCACGCCGACAGCCAGCCCAAACCATGGCTCGGACTCGACCACACATCTCTTTTTTCGTCCGAGGTCGGCCTAGCTCACACCCCCCGGGAGAAATCTCCCGCTCGTCCGAGGGTGGCCTAGCTCACCACCCTCGGGCGCAAAACTCCGCCTCGCCCGAGGGAGACCAGCCTCCATCCCTCGGGTGAGACGCCCCAACTAGCCCTGCCTAGGGTCGCCGACCCTGACATGGGAGGTTCCGTCCGGAGGAAGGGAAACCGCCGCATTCAATGCGGTCGCACGGCAGCGAGGCGCCGGTGCCATCGACACGCCCAGTCAAATCGAGCTCCGCGAATCGTCTCCCCAATCCGACCGATGGGACGCAAAGGCGAACCGGTGACACGTTACGCCACCCGCACGGAAACCGTAATGACACGTGCATTTCCGTAGCACCGTCAAAACGCCACGATGGGCGGACCCTCTGCACGACACGCATAGCCGGCGACCTGGGGCCGCCCTCGCCATGCGGATTGTGAGGGACGCCTCCACGGGACCCTCGGGGCCGCGCGGAAGGACGGCACGCCCACCATCGGATCGGGACAGCGTGTCTTAAATCCAAGCGACATCCAAGCCGCCGACCCCCTCGGCGGCGCACATGCAACCGTGCAGCCGGGAATTAGCCACCTAGGTGTCCATCGGTGTAAACATTATCTCTCTCCTTCTCCTATAAAAGGGGGAGTAATGCCTCATTAGAGAGGATTCGATTCGATTCGAGCCCGGCTCAACTCCGGTTCACACGGAGGAAAGCGCACACCACCATCACCATAACCACGATCGTGGGGCTTGAGACCCGCGTCTCTCTCCCCCCGCTTTGTAACCCCCCCTACCGCAGCTCACCTTTGAGCGCGAGGTAACACGAGAGCAGACACACCCCCATTTGGACGTAGGGCCCCGATTGGCTCCCGAACCGGGATAAACCGCTGCGTCCGTGTCCATCTTGCGCTACGCCATCGAGGGAGGAGGCACACGGCTTATAAATTCTTTATTGCCGGCACTCGAGGCACCCCACCGTTCCTCGAAACGCCGGCGGTTGGCGCGCTGCGGATAGTGGGCGTGTGCAATCTGCATCTCCATCGGCCCTCATGGCGTTTCGCATCGTTTCCACCCGCTCACCGAGCACGAGCTCCGCGGCGAACACCACCGTGTTCTTGAACGCCGGGCATTTGTGGCGCTCGGCCACAACTACGAGATGATCCTTACGCCCGTCTGCGGTGAAGGGAGGCAACGCCGCCCGCGGCGAGCCCATCATCACGGCGCCGCCAGGCGGCAAGGCGGACCCCATCGCCGCCGCGGCGCGTCAGCCGACGGATCGGAATCCGCCGTATCCCCGGCCGACTCGCGAAGGGCTCCCGGGAACCCTAGGCCCCCGGAAATACCTTACCCGCCACCGGCTCGTGGTAGGGTACCCCGAAACCCTTAATCGTCGGAAACGCCTCCGGCTCCGGTCATCGGGAGGGAGTCCGGGTGAATCCTCGCCGGCTTGAAACCTCGGTCGAAGCCTTCGCCGGGGAGAGCACGAGCGGACCACCCGTCGTTCCCCACGGGCGTTATCCCATGGACATTCACTTTCGGAGGAGCGCATCCTCGAGAGGACGGGGGGCGACCCCGTCATGCCACCCCCTCCGGGTTCAACCAGGGGCCCGGTCCGGGGAGCCGAGGATTTCGCTCTACCGTCCGAATGAAACCTCCTCCGGACGTTCGGCAAGACCGTGCACCGGCGATGAAGGCGAAAGTACTATGACCCCACGCGGGAATGCTTCAATGTCGGAGTCCCGCCACAAGATGGCGAGTTCAGCGGCGTCTCGGCGAAGATGGCGCGGACGCATCGCCACGATGAGCTCAGCGCGGCGGCTTCTACCCCCGGTCCATCCGGTAGCGGCGCCGGCACTGTAGGCAAAACGCCCGACTCACGAATCTGCGGAGCGAATCGGGCGGAATCCGCGGACTCCGGCGGCGGGAGCGGAACATCCGGCGAGCGAGGGCTCAACGCGCGGGGCAGCCCGGGGGCACCTCAAGCTCACAATGGCGGCGGGCGTGGCGGACCGGCGGGGGTGCCTCAATCCGGCATAGCGGCCCTGTTCAACGAGCCGAGCCTCAGCGTGGCGGCGGCCGCCATCTTTGGTACGAGAAATGCCCGAGCCCTCCACTACCGGGGGTAGGGCGCATCGGGGAAGGCCTCCGTCAACTCCTTGACAAGGCGGCGGTGACGAAGAGTTCGCTTCCGGGATCGGGCCGTGGCGCCACGACGGCCGAGAGGAATGCAGGCGAAGTCGGCAAGGCTCCGAATCCACCGGATCGAGCCCGAGCCCGGCAAGGCCAGTCCGGGAGCGCTGGACGACTCACCGATTCAACCTTATGATCTGGGGGAACGCATAGAAGACCCGCCGAGACCGCGACCGCAAGCGAGGCGCCCGACCTCGGGGATGAGATCGAACGGCGGGCTCACCACGAAGGTGGCTCGCCTCGGGGACGACAAGCGGGGCGAGACACAGGCGGTCGAGAGGGACCGAGGGTACTCCACGATCGCCGGGCCTCGGGGCCTTCACGAGGGGACATCGGGAGGCACCACTCCTGCGCGTTTCGGCCCAGAGCCATCTCGAGAAGTACGGGAGAGACTCGTCCCGAGGTATGGGCCGGGCGACTATCGAATTTGGGCATGCCGGTTCAGCGAGGGGCACCACGATGACAAAGTGATGTCAATTTGCCCCCGCATACCTCAGGAGTCCCGCTGTAGCTTGGTCGTGAACACCTTCCACCCAACCTCATATCGACCGGGCGGACTTGGTGAGAACCTTCCGCGGTAACTTTCGTGGCACGTACCTACGCCGGGTAACTCGTGGGATCTCGAACCGCCGACAAAAATCCGACAAATCCTGCGAGCGACTACATCCCGGGCGCTTCTCAAGCGGCGGACCGAGCTCCCTAATGTGACGGATTCGGACGTCATCGAGGCCTTCTTGGCCGGCACCACTTGCCGAGACCTCGTGAAGAAGCTGGGGCGCCGGACTCCCCACCGAGGCAAACGAGCTCATGGACATCGCCACCAAGTTCGCCAACGGTGAGGAGGTCGCTCGGGGGCTCTGTTCAATCGGGGCTGGCAAGGGGAAAGCGCAAGGAAGAGGAGCCCGAGGGATCGCAACCTCGGGAGAGCAAGAAGAAAAAGAAGAAAGATAAGAGCCGCAAGGGCAGGGCCACGCCGCCCAAGCGGACGATGAAGACATGGTGGCCGCGGTCGATCGCAAGGGGCCCCGACCCCCCCGCCACAAGAAACCTTCGATGACAAGCTCAAGAAGCCATGCCGTAACCATAGCTACCCTGGTCAAGCATACCCTCGGGAGTGCAGGAGGGTACGCCAACATTTCGCCAAGCTCAAGGCCATCCCCGAGGGTGAAGAGGAAGAGGCTCCCGAGGGTGGCGCCAAGGGCAACGAGGAGTTTCCGAAGGTGAATAATCGCTTCATGATCTTCGGCGGCGGCACCAAAGAATATGTCCGTGCGGCAACAAGAAGAAGGAGCGTCGGGAGGTCTATGCCACGAGCCCAAGAACCCCGGCTGCGCAAGTAGTCGGACAAGGCCATCACCTTCGACCGGTCGGATCACCCCCAAAGACATCCCGAACCGGGGGCTTATCCACCGGTGGTGGATCCCATCATCGCCAACACTCGGCTCACCAAAGTCCTTATGGACGGAGGGAGCGACCTCAACCTCATCTGAAGAAACCCTCGACCTCCTCGGGGGTAGACAAGTCCAAGATCCGCCCCGGAGGGCCGGCATTCAATGGCGTCCCCCGCAAGAAGCAGCGGCTAAAGCCCCTCGGGCAGATCGACTCTGGGTTTGCTTCGGTGACCCCTCGAACTTCGGGCAAGAGACTCTCACATTCGAGATCCTTGGGGCCCAGCGGTACTTACCACGCACTCCTCGGGCGGCCTGTTTGTAACACCCGTGTTTTTGCATCATTTTAAAATTTACTAAAAATTTGAACTTTTTCTAATTACAACTAAAACTTGATTTAATTTCCGCTAAACCGAAACCCCTGTTTTTGAAAACCCGCATTTCAAAATCCCATCATATAGAAAATTAGGTTTCCTTGTTTGTTGCTTGTCGAGCTTTATGGTGACCGAGGATGCAAGGTAAGATCTAGGTTTTATTTATGGAAGAATAATATCGCATGGGAAGTGATTTACAATTTTCTCGGGAATAAAATACCAAACGAAAGTGTGTTAGAAAATATATATAAATATTTTTATGAGCACAATAAATAATTATTCTCGACAATAAAAGTCATGGGAATATAAGTGTGCTTGTGAGAATATTTGTAAAATATATGTCACACATGAAATCATAGAATTGAGAAATAAAGTGTGTGCACCTATATATGTAATTATTTATATAAGTACAAATTGATAAATATTTTCATGAATATAAATCATGGAAATATACTTGTACTTATATAAATGTTTATCACATGAATATATATGGATGTCACACATTAAGTAGGGAAAAGAAATAAGAAGGAGAAATGAAGAAAAGGAAGGGAAATAGAAAAGGAGTCACGGGCTCCATTCCTCCCCTTCTCTCCTCTACGGCCTCGGCGTAGGCCTCCCTTCCTCCCTTCCCTTCCCCTCTTTTCCCCACGCGAACGGGCGGCAACAAAGCGACGGCCCGCGGCTAGCCTAGCGACGGCCCGCCGGCCTCCCCTTCTCTCTCACGCCGACGGATGGGACCCGCGGGTCGTCGTCTTCCTCCATCTTCGCCACAGGCGGCGAGGGCTGCGGCCTGGCGCCGCCTGGCCGTGCTCCGCCCAAATGCGCCATGGCGCGCGTGGCGAGAGCGAGGGGCGCCACCATCCCTGTCTCGCCCTCGCAGCGACACGGGCAGCGCGCTCGCCTGGCGCGCGTCAAACACACGGGAAGTCGGCAAAGCTGGACGCGAGGCGTAGGAGATGTGACAAAGCGGCAAACCCGGCCTCGCCCGGTGAACCGCCGAGCACCCACAGCGGCGCCGCGCGCCTTCGACATCTAGACGCCGGGGCGCCCGGTCAAATGACTCTGATGGCGGCTTGGCCGGGACCTGGCGGACTTCGCGCCATGGCGGTGCTGTCGCGTAGACTGGCAGCGACGACGACGGCTCCGCTCGGCGAGCCAGTAGCGTCAGCTCATGGAGCACCCCGATCCGGTCACGCATACGGGGAAAGGTTCTTGGGAAAGATGCGCCCGCGGAGAAAATATCTCCGACCATGGCCGCGACCGCGCCTATAAATAGACCCCTCGGCCATGTCGAGCTCGCCCTCAACTTGGCAAGCTCGCCTAGGGCGGAACACGGTGGTGCGCACGGTCTCCCCTCTTCCTCACTCTTCATCGCCGTGCGCCATTTTCCCAACCCGCCGCGCCGCGCGAGCTAGGGTTAAGCGTCCGGCGAAGGGATCATCTTGGGCCGCGTGTCGGTCGGTCGTCGAAGTTTCCCGTGCTCCCCTCCTTCGTTTTCCCTTGGATATTGCCCTCTAGGTGGTCTGGTAGCCGCTGCCAGAAGCATCGCCGTCGGGAGCTCCGTGGGGTGCCCACCGCAACCATGGTCGGAGCATCGCCCCATCGCCACCGATCCACCTCGACCGTCGGGCGACGCGCGGAGTCCCGGGGACCCTCCCACGGCGAGCGGGCGGAACAAGGCATTCAGGCCATCCTCCGGCGAGGGACCGCCGTGCGGAGGAGGACGAACCCGTAGGAGACCCGTTCGTGGGTGACGCCGTCCCCTCCGCCACGGCATTACAGAGGGGCGGTGGGAAGCCACCACGTGGCGTCGCCGTCAACGGCCATTATTAGGCCACATCAGCGGACCCACGGCCCACCATGACGCCACGCGTCGGCCCACGTGGCACTTACGGGGCCCGGTTGTCAAGATACAAAGACATCGGTGCGAGCCGCGGTACACGAAACTAATTGCTAAGTACACCCGGATCATGTACACAGAGTACTATAAGTCATGTTTCCCGTGTCGGAAAAATTTTAAAATTTGTAAATTCATTATTTGATTTATAGAATTTTATCATGTAATTATTTTCAATATTGTTACATGATAAAATTATATTATAATATTACCCTAATGATTTAATTAGGGATTAATATTATAAAATCCATATCTCATGCATACTAACTCCGTTTCGTGTGAAACGACTTCCATAATTTATCTAAAATCTAGCTCTATGCATCTAACCCATTGCCACCATAATGTTCTATGTTTGTTTTATGTGTCATAGTTCGAGCTAGGGTTTACCGCCGATCGCAAGTAGATTCGACGACCCGATTAGGAGCTTAGTCCGAAGTGAAGCTAGAGACGTTCGACGCCCAAGGCCGATTCGTAAGAACCTCCCGGGCAAGTCCTTACCCCCCTTAATCATGACCTTAATATAATGATATAATGATGATGATAATAATAAATCGGATTAGTAAATAGTGGTGTGAGCGATAACGTAGCTATGGAGCTAAGCCGGGATGACGAATCATCCACGTTATCTACGCTCATACGTTGTGATCAAGAGAAACATGAGAATGCCTAATGAACCCTAACCAACAAAAGAGGTGAGTAGTGGTAGTCCGGTAGAGCCTAAATACCACGTCGGGAATCGCCACGAGGGGTTCCTCGGAGAGATACTCGCCTCCCCTAAGGACCGGTTCATAGACCTTCTACCTAGTATAATATTACGCATACACCACACGCCGTTTATGGGGCGGCTTGATTCACACCCCGTTGGGATGAGGTATAATTGGGATCCAAGGTGGCCGGAGCAGGCAAACGACCTATTGGGAGCAGATGTGGGGAGAGTGGCCCCATGTCCGGTTGGCGTGGATGCTGAGTGGTCTTCCACGGAAGTGTTTGGGCGCGGTGGCGCAGTGCTAGAGGCACATATTGATGATTGAGATTGAGAGTGGTATTGACAGTATAGGTTGGGTAATTAGGTATTACCTGTAAAGCCGTGGGTGATTTGGTATCACCATATTGTCTAGGGTGATGCGTCATCTTAGGGTGGCGTGTTGTCCTTCCAACCCCTGAGAAGTCGTGGTGAAGATTATACCAATATACCTAGGGTAGCACCCAAAGCGGTACGGATCTCGTTAGGCCCTGTCTAAGCCAAGTCGCGGTGGTAAGGGCAAAGTGTCTATCGTGTGGGGAAAAGTGTACAACCTCTGCAGAGTTAATTGAATCTATTCGAATAGCCACGTCCTTGGAATGGGCAAGCTGCTAGGACGAACATCTATGATTAGATATACTTTTTGATGATGACTAACTTTTGTGGTGTCATGACAAATGTGATGACATGAGATAAACAGGGGAACTAGCGAGAGCGATTTTTAGAGACTCGCTAGGGCCCAAACCCTTAATAATTACAACCCCCGGTTGGGACTTGCCGAGCACGTTTGTACTCACCCCTCTATTTTACGGATATCGGCATATCCGAAGGTAAGGTCATTTGTCGAAGTAGGAGACCCACGACGTAGAAGTTTACAAGACGTTGCTTAGGAGAAAGACGAGAAGTCCGGGAATTCCATCCAGCGCTCAAGTTGCACGTGGAACATGGAGTTGTGCCCGCACGGTCTAGCCCTCTAGCGGACCCGTCACGGATAAACCATCGCTTCACAGGTTGGCTACTCGATCAATATAATCAGTGGTGTCTTCAACACCATTGTAAGTACATCTATCCTATGTCAATATATGCTCGGAATAGTTCATCTATAAGCGATTTCCATTCTTGTGACTCGGTAACGTATTGGTAGCGTGATCCCGGCGCCAATACGCGAGATTAAAAGTCCCATTAAAAGTGGGGCGTGACACCCGCTACGCCAAGTTCATGGCTGTCCCGAACTACACGTACCTCAAGCTCAAGATGCCCGGGCGAAGGGTGTCATCACGACTGGCCCCTCGCACCATCATGCATACGAAAGTGCGGCGTGGAGAGCGTGGAGTATGCCGAGGCACTCATCGCCGATGCGAAGAGAAGCTTTTGACGAAATCACGATCGAGCATGAGGCCAAGCGCCGCTTGGGAGCTTCGAGCCCTCCTCGGGCACCAAGATGATCCCACTCGATCCCAAGAACCCGAAGGAGAAGCTGCCGACCATCGGCTCGGACCTGGATCCGAAATAGGAAGCCGTGCTCGTCGACTTCCTCCGCGTGAATGCCAAGACGTTTGCGTGGGGACCCTCGGACATTAGGGCATACCGAGGGATGTCGCCGAAGCACTCCCTAGACATCCGGCCGGGCTCAAAGCCGGTCATGCGGCGCTTTGCGCCGTTTTGATGACGCCAAGCGGAAGATCATCGGCGAGGAGATCCACAAGCTACCGGAGGCCGGATTCATAAAGAAGTATTCCACCCAGAGTGGTTAGCTAATCCTCGTATTAGTAGAGAAAAAGAATGGGAAATGGCGGATGTGTGTGGACTACACTAGTCTCAACAAAGCATGTCCAAAAGTTCCCTTTCCTTTGCGTCGAATCGACCAAATTGTCGACTCCACTGCGGGATGTGAAACGTTGTCCTTTCTTGACGCGTATTAGGTTATCACCGGATCAAAATGAAAGAGTCCGACCAGACTCGCGACCTCGTTCATAACACCCCTTCGGGATGTATTGCTACCTCACCATGCCCTTCGGCCGAGGAACGCTGGGGCAACATACCGGTGCATGCAAATCATCTTCGGGGAACTCATTGGAAGGATCGTGGAGGCCTACGTCGACGACATAGTGGTCAAATCCAAGAAAACGTCGGACCTCGTGGGTGACCTCGGGAAACCTTCGAGTGCCTAAACAAGAAGGGAGCCAAGCTCAACCCCGAAAAATGCGTATTCGGGTCCCCCGAGGATCTTCTTGGGTTTTATCGTCTCTCAACGAGGCATCGAAGCAAACCCAACCAAGGTTGACGCGATCACCAAGATGGGTCCGATCCAAGATCTCAAGGGAGTACAGAAGGTCATGGGCTGCCCTGGCTTCATTAAGCGTGTTCATCTCACGCCTCGGGGAGAAGGGCCTGCCCTCTACCGCTCCTTCGCAAGTCCGAGCGCTTTGCACGGACCCCGAGGCCGAAGAGGCCCTCGGCAACCTCAAGAAGCTCTCGACAAACCCATCGGTCCTGGTACCGCCAAATCGGGAGAAACCCTCGCTCTTATACGCCACGCCACTACAGGTGGTGGGGCCAGCGGGTGGTCGTAGTGGAGCGCCGGGAAGAAGGGCACACGTTGCCCGCATAACGCCACTGTTTACTTCATCGGTGAAGTGCTTTCCGATACCAAGACGAGGTATTCGCAGATGCGAAGCTATTATGCGCCATCGCATCGACCACGAAGGAAACTTCGCCACTACTTCCTCGCGCACCCGGTGTCGTGGTATCCTCGTTCCCCTGGGAGATCCTCCAAAACCGAGAGGCCACGGGAAGAGTGGCGAAGTGGGCGGTGGAGCTCATGGGCGAAACCATATCATTCTCGCCCCTTAAGGCGATCAAATCCCGTGTCCTAGCCGACTTTGTGGCGAATGGACCGACACACACCTACCCCCGCACCCATCCGGGCCGAGTCTTTGGACCATGTATTTCGATGGATCCATGATGAAGGCGGCGCTGGGGCTGGTTTGCTCTTCATCTCACCCCTCGGGGTTCACACGAGGTATGCCATCCGGCTGCATTTTTCTCTGCCTCCAACAACGTCGTAGAATACGAGGCGCCGTCAACGGTCTCCGGATCGCGGCGGACCTCGAATCCGACGGTTGGAAACCTGAGGGGATTCGCGATTGGTCATCGACCAAGTCATGAAGGCCTCGGTGTGCCGCGACCCGAAGATGGAGGCGTATTGTCGGGAAGTGCGCAAATTGGAGGAAAAGTTCCATGGGCTTGAGCACAAGCATACGCCGAGACGCTACAACGAGGCCGCGGATGGGCGGCCAAGGTCGCGGCAACCCGAGGTACCGTTCCCCGAACGTCCTCACCCGAGACCTCAATAAACCCTCGATCAAGTACACCCCTTCGCGACACCGCCCGGCGTCTCGGACTCCATCGGGAAGTGGGAGCAGACCACCGCCCGGGCATGTGCGAATGCCGTTCCTCGGCGCTCGGGCTTTCGGACCAAGATAGCCGCCCACGGCGCTCGGGGCGACTGCGAAGTTGTGGGACCAACCTCTAGGTTGTCCGCCCCAAAGCGGCGGACGAAGTCGACGAGGGCATCCTCCAGCTCCGGTATGACTTACGCTCTTGCTCCGGCCCACGGGCAGCGTGGCGGCGTTGTCTACGGCCTCGGTCGGACCTTCTCCATCTCGGCAGCCGCCGGCAAAGATGGCGTCGGCAAAGCGAAGTAATCAGAGCGGAAAAGCTTCACAGGGATAGGGCGCGCCACGGCGCCCCGGTCGCCCGGCCCGGCATAGCGTTGTGCTCCTCGGCGATCGACTTACGGCCGCTCTTTCTCCTTCACGAGGGCCTCGCCCTCGGACACCAACTTCGCCGTCGCGAGTGTTCAAGCGTCGCACATCTCGCTGCTGCCGTCGCCTCCTCCGGGGCCGGTCCCGCTCGTCATGGGCCTCCTTCGACACGGAAGGGGCGGGTCAGAGCCTCCTCAAAATCGTGGCTCATCGGCCATGTCGGTACCATCTTCTTTGGACTCGGACTGGCCTTGATCGGCTCGGCCTCCGGGGCCGCCGGCTGGGACTCCCTTTCCTCGGCGGGCGGCAAGCGGGAGGTCTCGCTCACGGGCCTCGATCAACTTCACCCGAAGTTTGACCAAGGGCATTCCGGTTCGGGGCGTTCGGCGAAGGAGCTCGGACTTCTCCGGCGACGGCGGCGAGAGAGTCTGCAATGACAATACTACTCATCAAGGCCTTAAGCACAAAGGACATGCGGCGGGGATGGCCGTCAAGATACTACCGCGTTGACTTAGCGAGGCGGCGGGTTATGGTCTCCCCGATCCTCGCTAGGTCCTCGGCCTTGCGGATCCGCTCATGGGTCCTCCACTCCAAGACCTCGGGGCGATCATCGACAACCCGGCGGCAGGACCCCGGGCATTTCGCCCGGGTCGAGGTGGACCGCCCGGCGAGTCGGCTCGAGAGGATACATCTCCCCCACGTGCGGCTCCGCGGCCTCACGGGAACCCGGACCGATGAAGTCCGGGGGCCCCCGGGTGACCCACGAGCACCGTCCTCGTCATGGCGAAGACGACGCCGCCAAGGGCCGCCTCGAACCCGGACACGTGGGAGCAGCGGTCGGGGTTGTACGGCTCGTGCGCCCGAGGTCGGCGGCGGCCGGAGCAAGCGGAGACTGCGCGTCTCCGCCCAGCGTCGAAGAGCTCCACTTGCGAACTCCGGAACAAAGGGGACCGCCTCCTCGGGGTAGGCGGCGGCCGCGACCTCCACCGGGCGGCGCCATTTGCTGCGGCACCGAGCCGGTGTCTGTGGCGCGGCCAGAAGCTCGTGTCGATCACCATCGGTGGGCGGCCAACCCACCATCGCCACCATGGAATTTGACCGCCTCGGGGCGCGACCTCGGCGGTCGGGTTTGGGGCCAGGCCCACTTGGGGCTCGGGCTGGGCGCCACGGGAGGGACTCGGCGCAGACCGCGAGGCATCTTGGCCGGACGACCCGGCTCTGCGCCGGCGAAGGATTGTGCACTAGCCTTTAGGGCCTTCTTGGGGGTGCGAAGCAGAGCTGACCCCGTTTCCTAGAGTCAAGCGCACGTCAAAACAAGGCAACCATCCGCCCGGAAGAAAATCAAGATTGCAAAGGCGCGGGGAAACTCCGACGGCTTAGAGGATCGCCTCGCGGCGAGCGACTCGGGATGGCTGCGACCTCGGCGTCAGCACTCGACAGCCTTGATATCCCCACGACGTTTATGCGCATGGGGAGGGATCGGATCGGGACGCCAAACGTCGTCCCCGAACCGTGCCAGCGGCGCGGGGTACCGCGGCGAGGGGGCGTCGACTCCTCGCGCGAGCCTCACCCCTCGTGAGGGTCCAGGTGCCTACATAGCCGCGCCATGGTCGAGGACTCGGCCCGGAAGAGCCCTCGGCGCGCGGGTGTCGGCAGTCCCGACGCCTCGAGCTCGGGCTCGGGCTGTCAGCGAAGCCCGACTTCGGTCGGGGCCGCCATGTCGTCATCCGACGAGTTCCACGCGAGAGCTGGTCCCGGATCCTCGTCCTCTTCGGTGGTCGAGGTGTCGGGTGACTTCGCCCCGCCTCTTTGCTCGGCGGCAGGCTTCGCGAGCCACGTCTCTCTTCTTCTTCTCCTCCCTTCTTCGGCCCCGAGTGCCGTTTGCAGCTCGTTCGAAGACGGTTCGCCGCCCTACGCGATCGGCATCCAATGCCGGCACGGGCGAGGGAGTCGCGGTAGTTCGGACGGCCTGCGGGGAAGAAAGAGTGAGAAGCGCCATGGCGACAATGCACCGAAGCAATGCAAGGACACCAAAGTCAAGAAGCACTTACGAGGGGAGATATACCCTCGGTCGGGGCGCATGGGGATCTCGAGGGGATACGTGTCGGGGTGTTGGACCCCAACGCATCCCTCACCCTCTTGGCCGGGGCCATCGGTGGAAAGCGAAGGCGACATCCCAAGACGCACCAAGGCCGGCGGCCTCGGGGTCATCCGGCACATGAGCAAAGGGCGAGCCATCAACGGCAACACCGACGCCGATGGAAAGCGGCGACCATGGCGGCGGCATTCCACGTCCTTCCCTCGGAGCCGCGGACCGCGCCTTTAGGCCCTCCAACCGATGATGATCCTCCGAGGGGGACCCCGGTTCCACTTTCTGCGGGCGATGCTTGAGGACACGCCGTGTACACGGGAAGCGCTGCTTCGTCGTTGCGGAGGTAGAACCACCGATCTTGCCACCCCTTGTTGGAGGAGGTGAGCTTGGAGACGATGTACCCATCATCGGCTCGGTTCGGCTTCATCCGCCCGGCGGACTTGGAGCGCACGACCTCCAAGCGCCAACGTGCCCTCCGTGGTTGGCCCGCGAAACCGAGGCGGTGGTAAGGTCCGCCTTGAAGAACCACAACCGAGGTCCCAATGCGGCTCGATCCCCGTGAATCCCTCACAAAGGGTGGCGAAGATGGCGGCCGGGAGATCGGGTTCGGGGGGCGAATGATGAAGCTCGATTTCATAGTAGTGGAGGATCGCCCGAATAAACCGGCTCCCGCCGGCATACCGAAGCCGCGCCGGTGAAGATCCATCAAGCTCACCACGTAGCCATCGGGGGGTTAGGCTCCTCCTCGGCCCAATCGAGAGCAATCCACTCGGCCGCACTTCATCGGTGCGGGGACGAAGAAGCCCTTCATCGACGAGGACGCTGGAGCTTCTCCTCCGTCGCCATCGCCCCTCGACCCACGGCTCAGCATCGAGCACCTCCCGCGCCGTCACCGCTACACCGACCGCGCCATGGATGAAAGGGAGGCGAAGGGTGGCAACCGCTAGCAACCCCGATCACACGGCGCAAGGCAAGTGAATCTCTCCCTTAATCTCTCCCACACTATCTCTATCTCTCGATTGTTGCAAAGCAAGAAGGCAAGAAGGCGATGGCAAGAGCAAAAGAGCAACTAAGAGCCCGGTAATACCCCCATATTTATAGGGAAGGGAAGGCAAACCGCCGGCCGGGCAACCAAACCGACTCGAAATGGACGGCCCACGATGGAACGAAACCGCCATCCAACGGCCAAGCGCGCGGTGGAACCGTCGGGCGCATTAATGCACCTTGACGGAGCCCTCGATCTCGCCCACGACAAGAAGGCGTAGGCCGCGTCCCATTAGGCTGCAATTGTCGGCGCCACCTTGGGCGGCGACTAGACGCCTCGTCTTCGGTCGGGGTAAACAGGTCCGGCCACCCATATCCAGCGAGGCGCGACCACGGGGCAAAAAGCCCCGATCCGTTGGCGGTTCCCGCCCGGCGGAAACCAAACGAGCCTCGGGCGACACACCCTACGTTCGAGGTTGCGGTACAGGCCACGAGGGTTTCTCTGATCGCCTCGGGATAACCCGAGCCGGGGACGGGAGGGAAATGCACCCCCGGCTATACAGGGCCCCCTGGGGCTCTGGATTTCCGAGAACGTGTTTAAGGCCCGCTGGTCTTTGCTTATAGAGATGTCCCATCCGTGGGAGGCCCACAGGCCCTCGAGGGGTTGGTCGCCCAAACCCGGGATACGCTAGCGGTCCCGGGGTTCTCATGGGGTGAATCACGGATCACATAAGCCGAGCCCTTGCTCCGGCAAGGGCACGGGCACCCCGCTTAAACGGACCCGCTACAACGCTCACCGAGGAGCCACGACACATTCGGCTTACGGGGCATTGTGACGTGTCTCCCCTCCTCCTCCCCTTTCGGGAGGCTGCAGGGCGTATGATCAAAGTCGAGGAGGCTGGGTCGACCTTTGCGCACATAGCGCGGGCCTCGGGCTGCCCCACGCAAAAATGAACAGACTCGCACAAATAAGCGCAATTTAAGAGATGTTTCGGTCTTGCCGGCGTGCGAGATATAAAAAGACCTCGAAGGAATCCGCCATTCCATTCGAGGCCTCGGGGCTACACCCAACGTGGCTGCTCGCGCGCACCCATTGTAGACAAACCACCACGAGAAACAACAAGGCGGCGGGGAGCGGCGGAACCCCGGCGAGTCCTCACTCGCTCGGGGCTCGGGGGGGGCTCTTGTCGGGGATCTAAATATTGGGCCCCGAGACATTCTCCAAAGCTGTGAGAATCTGCGCGGCTGCCAAGGCCCGGTAAAACCTAGCCCGCTATCATCCTCAAGACGGAGGGGCGGCCCAACGGACGATGGACCAGGCCATGGAGCCACGACGCTCACACGGCGACGGAATCGGCCTCTGAGATGATGGCCAAAGACGGCCCACAAAGCGGCCCAAATGGAATCACCACGACGCAAAGAGCTTATTACGCTCACGAAGGACAAGGTCAAGGACCTCGCAAAACAACGAACCATGACGTTCCACGTCGGCAGCAGCCCAAACCATGGCTCGGACTCGACCACACATCTCCGTTTTGTCCGAGGCGGCCTAGCTCACCGGCCAGGGATAAATCTCCGCTTCGTCCGAGGGTGGCCTAGCTCACCACCCTCGGGCGCAAAAACTCCCGCCGCCCGGGGAGACCAGCTCTCCATCCTCGGGTGAGACAAATTTAACTAGCCTGCGTCTAGGGTCGCCGACCCTCGGGCATGGGAGGTTCCGTCCGGAGGAAGGGAAACCGCCGCATTCAATGCGATCGCCGGGCGCGACGGCGCCCGGTGCCATCGACCTTGATCCAAATCGAAGCTGCCGAATCGTCTCCCAATCCGGCGATGGGACGCAGCTGAACCCGGTGACACGTTACGCCACCCGCACGGGAAACCGTAATGACCTTTGTGCATTTCCCGGAGCAACCGTCAAAAACGCCACGATGGGGCGGACCTCGGGCACGACACGCATAGCCGGCGACCTGCGGGGACCGGCCCGCCGCCATGCGGATTGTGAGGGACACCTCACAGGACCCTCGGGCCGCCCGGAGGGCGGCACGTCCACCATCGGATCGGGACGGCGTGTCCGTCCAGCGACATCCAAGCCGGCCGACCCCTCGGCGGCGCACATGCAACCGGTGCAGCCCTCGGGAATTAGCCACCTAGGTGTCCACCGGTGTAAACATTATCTCTCTCCTTCTCCTATAAGGGGGGAGTAATGCCTCATTAGAGAGGATTCGATTCGATTCGAGCCCGCTCAACTCCGGTTCACACGGAGGAAGCGCACACCACCGCCACCATAACCACGATCGTGGGGCTTGAGACCAGCGTCTCTCCCCATGACACTGTAACCCCCCTGCGGAGGCTCACCTTTGAGCGCGAGGTAACACGAGCAGACACACCCCTTTGGGACGTAGGGCCCCGTTGGCTGAACCGGGATAAACCGGCTGGCGTCCGTGTCCATCTTGCGCTACGCCATCGAGGGAGGAGGCACACGGCTTATAAATTCTTTATTGCGGCACCCGAGGCACCCACCGTTCCTCGAAACGCCCGGCAGGTAGTATCCTACAATTGGTTCAATACCGCTCTCCCTCTTAGTTTTACAAATTAAAAAATAGCGGGATTTTAGGGGAATCATAACCTTCATCCCTAGCATCCGGCTCACACATAACACGAAATCTACATTGTCTTCTTTACTTCTCAATATTCTTATGTGTGATAACAGTGGATAGAGATTCCTAGTTAAAAGGAAGTAGCGAGACATTCTTGTTTTTCAAGCGCATATAGATTGATAGTGGTTTTAGTAAACAACAATCGAGAGATTCTTGTGCAATGACAAGATACAAAACACTTAGATAGGAACAAGACATTGTCATGGCTCAATTCCACAAAGAAGGGGTGAGAAAGAAAGAGGGAATATAGGGTGTTTTTAGTTGATGAAAAAGTTTAGGGTGAAAATTTTTGGGGTGTCGCATATGATGTTTGTGGGATGTTGAAAGTGGTTTTCGAAGACTAATTAAAAAACTAACTTCATAACTCGCTTGGAAACCACGGAGACAATTTTTTTACTATAATTAATGTCATTAGCACATGTAGGTTATTGTAACACTTATGGTAAAATCATGGGCTAATTAGGCTCAAAAATTCATCTCAACGTATCCATGTAAATTGCACAATTAGTTTTTTTACTTATATTTAATACTCCATGCATGCTTGTAGGAAGATTTGATGTCACAAGGTGAAAAATTTTGGGTGGGGAACTAAGACATTGTATTATGGAAGCTAAGAGCCCAAGAGTGCCTACATTATTTTGGCTTGCTTTAGCCACGTAGGATATCTATTGAAGATAACCTTGAAATCTTGTGTGTTGGGAGGTGGGGTGAGGGAATGGTTTAAGTCTAGCATATTTTACCATTAACATGAGAGCGTTGAACATATTTTCTTTATTGTTTGTGGTAAGGGTCATTTGACAAAAGATAATAGGAAAAGGTCTATTTTAGCCCTCGATTTTTTGTTGAAAAAATTTAGCCCTTAAACTCTAAAACCGGACATGCACGACCTTCTAACTATTAGCCCTTGGCCTACGGTTTCGAGAGGTTGTTTTAAATATATACATGTATTTTCTATACCTATTAATAAAGAGAGAAAATTTTTCGTCGTCCTCCCTCCGGACCGTAGGATCGATTTGTCGGCCATCAAGATTGATATCAATGGTTTAGATCTAATTTTAAATAAAGCCTCTCTCCGCAACCTGTCCATCGTAAGTAAGAAGCAAGCAAATCGAGACACCTTCGACTCCCACCCACCAACCCAAACAAATCGATGCCCGTCCCAAAAGCGTACTACCTTCTTCGTATCCGTCAAAAACTCGAAGAACACGTAAATCGATATGGAATCCACCCACGCCATGACTAACAATAGGCTTCACACCCAAATAATCTCAATCCCCATCGAATCAAT